>BQNB010057780.1:0-16759 GCA_026074375.1 Tanacetum coccineum
AAGTAAACAGTTAAAAGTAACCGCGTATCGGACTAAAATAAATAGTGATCATTAATATAGTCGTACAATGACACGAAAATGAGAAATGTTACAATTTGTCATTCCACGAATGCATGCACAATATTGTGATTATCTTCAAATGTTTATAGGCTAAGTACCCTACTAATTACTTGCCGTGTAAGTGGGTTGCAACCCCAACGGCCACGGATCCTGCATCCTTATTCTAACGTGTACCTAAGACGTTGGGCACACAAAACAAGACTCCCATGGAGCACGTAAGACGCTTCAAGTGCAAATCATAATAAATAATGCATTATAAACATTGTTTATCACGGACATCCGTGCAAAATATTACAAACAAAATATTGTATAAGTACCACAGGCGGTACTATAGCCAATCTAAATTGTACATTGAGGGCAGCGACTTGGATCTAGTTAGCTTGGGGGATGATTCCTCCTCCGGAACATCTGTTTGTGTCGCGGCATCAGCAAGCAGGATCGCAAGGCCCTGCGGAACCGCGGTAGGCACAGATACAGGAACGCCATCAGACCTAGCATGATGAGCAGAGCCCACACCGTGGGTGCGGCACACTATCCTGCATTTTTTCTTCTTCTCGGCGCGGCTCACATTTGCCGCAATGGCATCTTCCAGTAGCATTTCTTCCTTAACAGCCTAGGGGTCCTGCGGGTCACGTACCTCAGGGTACACCGGGATCTTCAACTGTGACGAACTCGGACGAAGGTCACGGATCCATTGGGGAGCGTCTCCCCCAGTATCGCTTTCCAAATATAAGGACGCCATAAGCACATCCATGGGTGCGTCCCTCAGCTTTTCCAGTTCATCAATGAGTGGATACTTTAGATCCTTCAGAGCTTGCATGGTCGCTATAAACTTGCCCTCGGCTTCCGGATCATAACCTTCAACCATCGCCAAGTCCAACTTTGCCTCTCCCTGCTCCACCCCATACTTCAGTCCATCACAGAAGCCTTTTGTGATCCCGGCGGACACCACATTGGCAAACGTCTGTCTTAACTCCAGAGACTCAGCACATTTTAGCACAGCCAGACGTAAGCCGTGCCCAATTACCCACCGACGACCAGCGATCGCCGTTAGCATATGCGGATATAGCTCCTCATCAAAATCTATGCTAAGGGCATCCAGCCTTGAATCCATCTCAGCACACCGTGCGCTCACCCGTTCATCCTCATACTTTTTAAACTCTTCAAACGCGGCTTTTATTTTCTCTTCTCCTGTAACCTGAGCCTGAAGAGTTGACACTTGGTGAGATAGCCCGTCGCGGCTAACTTGGAGCTCTGTGAACTGAGCGCGAAGGCTTTCCATCTCCTTAACCAACTCTGCATTCTTAGCCTCCGCGGCCTTTCTCATATCAGCTTCAGCTTCCAATAATGTCTCCAAGTTCTTCTTCTCGCCTTCCATGGCCTGAATCCTCTGGTCCCGACGGGCTACTTGCGCAACAGATTTCCTTAACAGTTTGGCCTCCTGCTCGAACCGTAACCGCAGCTGAGATCCCATCGCCACTTGCCGGGCCAAAGTCATGTTAAATTGCCCCAAAAAATCTTCATTCGGCAAGTGGCGCAGCTCTGAGAAGTATCCGGGTGGTGCCAGGTGATCCACCAGTTCCTGGCACGAGCTCGGAGTGTCTAGGCGACAGCCGTTGGTCACACCCCACTCAGGTTGGTATATGCTTCCGGGTGACACAACCATAGTAGGGGAGGTAGGGTCCGGCTCTGGACCTCCTGCAGCGGTAGCTCCCTTGGAAGACCTGGATCAAGGACAGACACATATAACCTGTTAGCATACAACATATACAACCAATACGGGAATATACTTTGTTCGCATATTTACAAAAACAAACAAGATGATGGTATAAATTACTTACTGGGCAATATCTTGCTCTGGGACGGACGAGGGCTCACTGAACCTATTGGTCCGATTCATTGACCGTCCTGATCTCTTGTGAGGCAGGTGCAGAAACGGTGGAGCTCGCCCCCAACCTTATGGACGCAAGAGATTTCCCCTCGACGGTACTCTATGTCGGGTGGGAGGCGTCAAAATCCTTCCTCAATACCTTCCGCGGGGCGTTAGCATTGAATTCCTCTTGCGGCGCCTTTTGCTCACAAAGGGTGCATCGGCGGCCGTTTCCTTATCTTCAACTATATTCGGCGCGGCCCCCATAGTTGACGAAGGTCTGACAGGAGGAACTATGGAAGCCATTATCTCCGGCCCTTGGTCTTCCGCCCCGTCACCCTCGTTAATTTTTTCTGAGGGGTTCTCATTAGAAAAATCTAGGGGTGACCTCTCTATGGTAGATGGTGCCCCGGAAGACTCTGATGTTGTGACCGGCTCATCCATATCTATCTGCCGGCTCACGATGACCGTTAGCAGTGGCACCTCGTGAGCAGTACGAGGACGGGTGCCGGTCTTGATCACGGCAGGATTCGGAGCGCTGATCAGATTGAACAAATCCATCTCTGCAATCAAACACACACTGTTAGCATATATTTTTTCTACATACAAGTCACTTAAGAAACATATATGTAAAACACCCACCCCGGCCATCGTCATGAAGAAAAATGGGATACACATCATCTCCCAGGAAGTATCTCCGGCTAAGCCCCACTAAGCATAACAGGGTTTCTGGTTGTTTTTGGATGGGGGTCCGGCGTGCGTTTAATATTGCCACGTCCTCCACGGAATACGTGCCCTCTAATGGCATGCTATCTTTTGGAGCGCTAGTCCGCCACGCCACCGCGGTAGGAAAGACTCTCTCGTCTACCCAGAAAAATCTATTATTCCAATTCTTCAACGAATCTAGGGGCTTCGTGTAACATTGCGGAGTGTTCTTTCCTGGTCGTTTGCTAAACGACATCCACCCCGAATTGAATGACGGTATGTAAAATACACGGAATAAATTTACAGAAGGGATTACACGTAGGACGCGACACTGGATTTCGAAGTGACTCACTTTAGCCGCGCCTATTACTGACAATTGTGACAAATGTATCTGATAGTGTCCAAGAATGTCAAACAGAAATTGTGATATGGGGATGCGAAAGTTAGCAAACTCAAAAAACTTGGTGTACATGCCGACCTTGCCTTCCGAAAATCCGCTGATCTATCCCTAGATCGGCAACTCCGATTGTAGGTCCTCCGGATATACCCGTACTCAGAGGTAAACTCCTAGCAATACATATGGGTGATGGGTCGCTACGTGCGTTCGAGTTGTACGGTATCCCTACCCATTTTAAAAATAAGTTTACAAAGGGGCGCGGTGTACTAACCTGGTGTGCTGAAATTCCGTGGGAAAATGAAATATGTGCGGCTGTGTGTGTGAAATGGTAATTTGATTTTGAAGACTGTGTGATCATGAACAGTCCCTGCTAGTCCTATATATATACTATGTCCTTGATAATCGTGCCTCGTTGGATGTTTGCCACGTGTCCTCCACTTACTTTTTGGACGGTTGGATATCGCGGGGAAGGTGAAACGGTTTAGGGCCCACTTGTCCCATCACTTAGCCGTTTTCGCCGTTTCTCGGTTCATGAGCCCACACAATGCTTTGGCGGTTCTTGGTATTTATGATGATGCGGATATTTGTAGTCTAGTTAACGTGCCCGCGGTTCCGGCCACGGCCACGTCTCCTAGACTGGGGGGACATGATGACGTATAGTATGGACCGGCCCGGCCCACTAATACTTTTATGGCCTTTGTAGATACTAATGGGCTTTCGGCCCATGTATAGCGGTCGCGGATCGCGGTCACGGGCACAGTGCTTCTTGGATCCATATGCCGCGGCTATTATCCGTAGCCGCGGTACCTTTGTGAGTTATCTTTCAGAGTAGATAAACTACTCAAACAAAAGATATACTTTACTTATTTGAACCAGTGAGGATAATAACAAATCCCGACAATCCCGGCCGCATCTTGGGCCGAAAGTTACGGAAACCCTAAGGGGTATTCAGCCTATAAAAGGAGCATAATCATGGTCAATACAGGTATCTCATAAACCCTAACCACATACAATTACTCTCTAAACCGTATACTTACTCTCACGCCGGAGTCCAATCGTGGGATCCGCTCCCACGATAAGATTAACGGTGTTTGTTCCCTTGTGCAGGGTCCTTCAACGAATTCACTTGGTACAAGAATAAGGTGCTCTACATCCGAATAGCCGCCTATTCGGATCAGGCTAGACCCAACCAAACTTTTGTATCAACATACTCCACACTGATTCAGTTAGAATGAGAGAAAAACGATCGCCGGATTGAATGTTAAGGTTTTTTGGGAATCGCCAAGTGGGAGGGTTTTTGATAAACTTGTTTTGTTGGTTTAAATTCCACCTTCTGGCCAACCGGAACACCTTTAGGAGTTTGACTAGGCTTTTTCAAATTCTTCGTGTCACCAACACCTATATTATTTGGACATTCCTCTTGAACATGGCCAAAAACCTTACAACACGCACAACTATGCCGATAGCCTTATAGGGTCGGGTTAGGGTCCTACTATTTTTGTTATCGGGTCAACCCGATTAACCCGATAAGATATACTAACCCATTAAAAAATCTATAATTGTTGAGCTTCCTGCTCTTATTTTTGCATGGACTTTTCTTCTGATGCATTAATCCAGTTTCTATTTATATGAGATATTGAGATTGGTTGTCAAAAACAAATTAATAAACTCTTAAAAAAAAGATACGAGACAACCGTATTTATGGTCCTTTTGTATGATTGCTCATGGATGCACATTTGTCTGCTCATTTGATATGTTTCTGATGATTTTGCCTCTTTTAGCTTGGTTTAGATCTCTGGTATATTAGATTATGACCTTAGGCTGATTTATCGAAGATGATATTCTCATTTATAAAACTTTGTTGTTATCTTTCAAAACATTAAGATGCTTACTGCCCAAATAAATTAATTGCATACTTGAAATATAGTTTGTTATTCATTTGTTTCTTTTGTCTATATGTTGTGGCAAAACAAGAGTGTACAAACACGTTGATCCAATTTTTATAGTTACATGTCGATTTTATCAAAAAAGGCAATTGTGGGATTAAAATTACATGTAACCCCGATAACCCGATTATAGACCTCATACCCGATAGACCCTGCAACCGTTAGGACCCGAAACGATAGACTCGATTCCTTATAGGGTCGGGTTGGGGTCATTTTAATTTTTTTCAAAACCCTATAGACCGACCGATAAGCCCAAAACCGACCGATAATCCGATTGACACCCCTAGCCTACAGTAACGGGCTCCCCCATTTGGGCCAGGCCCGGATTTTGGGTGTTTTTTTTTTTTTTTTTTTTTTTTTTTTTTTTTTATTTGTATGAACAAGGTAGGAGTTTAAAAAAACTATTACATTAAGTTCGATTTATTCAGATAAAAAATACCCGCGGAAACATTTTCGATACCTAATAACTTTAAAATATCGATTATGGTCACAAACGTACAACTCCATTATATTAAAAAAAAACCACATAGCAAAAAAAAAACCCTTTCAAACACGAAGGCCAAAACACATAAGCCCATATAAAAAAAATTATTACTAATATACACATTTGTCGACAAACTAATGTGGCCCAAAATCTGGCCCAAAGTAAAAAAAAAAAAAGGTCCCTCAACTTTTAACTATTTACGATTTTCTTATAAAAAAAATCCCGTAAAAAAATTAACAAAAAAAACACGTTCAAGTTTTTATTGTCACAACTTTTTTACCTTCATCGGCCTAAAAAAAAGGATTTCGAAACCGAACCGTCCCAAAAAAAGAAAATATTCGGGAAAAAATTAACCCGTCCCAACGCAATTTTTTTTTTCCCGAATCGTACAAAAAAAGGAAATATCCGGGAAAAAATTAGCAAAAAAAAACAACCCAAAAATAGCCTAAAATCTGGCCCAATGTAAAAAAAAATACAAAACAGACCCTCGCCTTTTAACTATTTACGATTTTCTTACACAAAAATTCCCGTAAAAAAATTTACAAAACCGTCCCAAAAAAAAAGAAAATATTCGGGAAAAAATTAGCCCGTCCCAACGCAAAAAAAAAAGAAAATATTAAAAATTAGCCCCGCCATAACGCATCACCAAAAAAAACCCTGAAACGTAAAAAAAAAATTATTCGGGAAAAAATTAGCCCCGCCGCAACGCGCGGGTTCTTTTGCTTGTTTTTCACACTACATGGTTAATAAATAGTTTGTCGTAGGATTTTAAGATTTCACAATTTTATGTAGCTTTTAAGATTCGATTGAAATATTTGAGTTTTGGTATTCTTATAAGTGTACGAATCATATATTTATGTCCTGTTAATTACAGTATATTGTTACATGAACTATTTCCTACATGTTTATCTGAGAGTTTTTTTTTCTTCTATACAATACAAACAAGATTGACAAATTGAACCGCGCTAATATATTTCTTGTACATGTTATTAAGACTGGCTTTTTTTAATAAATTGGTACTATTATGTATAGATGTGTACATACAATACAAAGGTGTAATAAGTATGTGTCACACAAAATATTCATGCTTGTGTGGATAATTATAAGGCCAAATTGATTACTCCAAATGATTACTCCAAAATTTTATACCATAAGTGAGTCACTGAACATGAGATTTTATACTATTTTAAGTACTCTTTTAATATGACATATGCGTTTTCGAGCGTTTTCATCGATTTCGTTTGTTTCGCCGTTTTCGCCTTATTTCGCCCGATTTCGACAATTGTCGCCCATTTACGTTCGTTTTCGACCGCTTTCAACTGATTTTGTCCGTTTTTGATGATTTTTGTTACCGTCTCTCGACGTTTTTGACAGTTTTCGACCATTTACGTTCGTTTTCAACCGCTTTCGACTGATTTTCTCCGTTTTGACCGATTTCGACTGACTTCGTCCGTTTTCGATTGTTTTCGCCTGATTTTGTCATTTTTTGATCGTTTTCTTTCGTTTTCGACCGCTTTCGTCCGTTTTTGACCTTTTCCGGCCGATTTCGCCCGTTTTCGATCGTTTTTGTCTAAACAATCGTTCATTTTTGAACATTTTTGTCCTTTTTCGACCGTTTTTGTTCGTTTCTGTTTTCGGCATCTCCAAATGGTGTCAATCCTTGTGAATTGATATCACACAACATCAAGCAGAAAAAAAAAAAAAAAAAAAAAAAAAAAAAAAAAAAAAAAAAAAAAAAAAAAAAAAAAAAAAAAAAAAAAAAAAAAAAAAAAAAAAAAAAAAAAAAAAAAAAGGCGTTAAAATACGTTCGAAGACAGACTGAAAGCGACGGAAATCAGTCAAAAACGATCGAAGCGAACGACATCAGTAAAAACGAGCGAAGTCAGTAAAAAACGAACAAAATCTTTTGATCGAATACAGCTCGAATCGGACAAAATCAGTCGATTAGGAATGAAATCAGTCGAAAACGGTCTCGAAAGCTGGTCGAAAAACGATCGTAAATCGTCAATAAAAAAATATCGAAAACGGCGAAATCGATAAAAAACAAACGTTAAAAGGTCGATAAAACTGTCGAAATCGATTAAAAACGAACAAAATCAGTCGAAATTGGACGAAATACGGTCTCGAAATACGAACATAAAAATGGTCGAAAAAAGGACGAAAATCGGTCAAAACGGTCGTGAAACAAACGAAATCGGTGCAAACAAACAAAATTGGTAGAAAACGTACGAAATGAAACGAAAACGGACGGGAAACACACGGAAAACGGTCGAAAAACGATGTTGTTATATCAAATGAGTTCTTAAAATGGTATGATTAATATCATTGTTCAGTGATCCCACTTATGGTATAAAATTTTGAAGTACTTAAAATGGTAAAAAATCAAAAGTAAAAAACTATAAGAGTCAATTTGCCCTAATTATAATCAGGCTAGAAAGTAATTCCTAAAATATAAAGGGGGTAATTGTTACCATATGTAGAAAAGTCATAAATCACTTGTATAAAAAGGACACAAAATTATATATTCTCATCTAAAACCTCTCTTTGTTTTACCAACCGAAATTCAATAGCATAGAAATTTACTCTTTTAGGTCCAAAAAAATGAATAAAAATGGATAACTAATTTAGTCATATGTTCATTACTACACGGAATATATTTATTTTATGAAACAAAATAAATGACTCTATTACTAATAAGAAAATAATAAATTTGGATTAAATTGTTGTTTAACAAAGAAATGTTTTGAGGAAGGAAATAACATTTACCTAAAACACAAAGAAAATATGGTTGTAGAGCATTTAATCTGACACATATCTTCTTGCTTTTACTAAGCTAAGTATAATACAGTAGATAAATTCGTACGATTAGTATAAACAGACGAGATTTTCACTGTTAATGTTAATTAAGAAATGCGAGTTTTCTAGGTTGTTTTTATATTTGGTGTACGCAATTCAGTGAATATATTTACTGTTTACAATATTTTATCGGAATCTCTTTAAAATCTGAATGAGTTTTGCTTATATAGCCGGCTATGGATTATTGGATTTGGGTCTTATGTTTATAAGGTCACCTTTTTTATTAGTTTAATATGAATTTTTTTGTCTTGTATAAGTTTTTATCACGAATAACAAACGTAAGTACACAAGTGTGCTTACGAAACATTAATTCCAAAACTCAATAAGCCGAACAACGCCCTCTACAGGGCAAGGTTTCCCTTCGATGTGAATCTTTTACGAAAAGTAAAACAAGTAGCAGTAACATATTTTTTACTCAATGAAGGAGGGTAAAACTGTCAAGTAATGAAGGTAAAAGAAGGGTGGTCGGTCCGATGCCCAGGGATGGTTGTACAACTTTGAAAAAATAATCAAGGTCTGTAGGTGTGGGCTCAAATGTTCTTTGTTTTGGCGGGTAAATAATGCTGGCAGTTGAGATAAACGACGACCCAAATATTTTACTTTTATTTGTTGTTTCTCTTTTATACCCTTTTTTGGTGGATAAACTTTTTTTTAATCAAAGTACCCCCCTAATTAATCAAATTTTGACACTTTTGGTAATTTTTACTTTCTTAATCTTTTATTTTTCACATTCACATGATGTCTTTTCCTGTTTTAGAATTATCGATTGTTAAATTAAGTGCAACAGGGAAACTTCTTAACCGCTGTCATCACTTGTCCACTATCAATACCAACTCAGTTTTTTTTTCTCTATAACCAACTTTACAATCAGTTTAGTGTTACAAGAGAACCACGGTGTATGCATGACTGAGTTCTTTAAAATTGATGTTGATGACGCGTGATCCTTTGGAGCCGTAATAAGATAAACGCGTGCTTCTTTTGCCATGTAGGGCCAAAGACGCGTGTTTTTTTGCTATTTGGAATTGTGGTGTTTCTTTTTAAATGTTAAGCAATAATATGATAAATTTAATGAATTAACCGATATTTTTATTTTTCTTTGACTTGATTTACATGAAATGCCTATGCATTTTACATGATATAAAAGAAAAGATATTTGCTCATAAAAGTTTCAAGTTGCAATAGAAGAAAATATGTACATACTGAATTTAAGATCCAAAACTACATGCCTTTTGTTAGTTGGAAAAAACCTTCAAACAAACTGTGAGAAATTCAAAACTAGACATAACTGTGCCCTATATCTTAACATGTTAGCATGTTCTCGCAACTCATTCTTTCCGAATCAGAAATTCCAATTCAGTGTTTACATTATTAATGTACATGCTAATATATAAAGTGATTGCACATGACCTTGTTTTAATGTTTTATGACTTTATCTCCAACTACAAGACAACATTGTTATTGCTAAAATGTATTTGCCCAATGTGTTTGTTTCAAATACTTAGGGACACTTGTACTTGACCTCAAACTTAGGGAGCCAAAATGTAAATAGTTGTCTTTAAAATAAAGATAAATATATTGTGCACCAACAATTAGAAAAACCAAATCCAACTAAACTTCAAACCCAACGTTCCAACTCAAGCATCTAAATTAGTTGATTCAACCGAATTTTGGTGAGCCATTTGTATTATTGAAATTGACACACTTATGCATAACACAAGTTGTATTATTAGGTATAAAAAGTCGTATATTACATTAAATTTTATACTTTAGCATCAATAAAGGTTTCATGAAAGCAAGGAATGAAGACAACAATGTGAAGAAAATAATTAAAAGAGGATTTGGATGATATAATGTGAATACAAAATCTGTAGCCATCTCTTGAACCATTATTTGTGGAATGCTTCCAACTGGTAGCTTACATAATTTTGGGTTAAATTATATAAAAGTTGACAAATTAGAATTTTAATGTGCATTTTTTTTCAAAGATTGTTGGACCCCCAAATGGTCTTAATTGAATTTCCGGAGCCATCTAATTTGTGCCATTTCTTGATTGGGACTTTTCTTTTGACTAAGCAATTTTTTTTCCTAAAGAACTTTCAAGTATTCAACATAATGCTATAATTTTGTTGCCGTGTTTTCCCTTGTATAATTAAATATTGAAAGAACATAACCCCTATTACTCATAATATTCAACTAACTCGGCATTTTAATTACTTTTCTTAATTACGTATTAGTTGAAAGACGAGTCATTAGTTGGCCGATACCGTTAAAGAATTGATAGATAAACGTTTTCTAGTAAAATAAGCCGGCAAACAACTAAAGCCGTTTCATTTAGGTTCTTGGTTCTTTAGAGTGCACGATGAGGAACGATTATATACAAAGTTTTGTATTTTCGAAAGTGATCGTTGTCATTGTAAGAATACACGATATGTTAGGCGTCTTGGTTGAAATGTTGTGTCTCTTGCAGTTTCTTGTTTGCCAGTTTTTGTATCATTAGTACTGACTGAAACATTCTCAAGATATACCATTAATTAAGTTGTGGAGGTCGCTACATAGCAAGAATACTTTTCGAAAAGATGTGGTATTGAAGATGTAACGTGTACGTTAAATAACAAAAAGAAGTTTATTTTGATTTGCTTTGTTCATTTCAAATGGTTAAATGGGTTGGAATATTGTCTTTTTCAAATGCATCTTTATCACAATTCGGATGGTGTATGACAACAATATAATGCACCGAAATAATGGAACATCGAAGACAATTCATCACCAAGATTGTAAATCTGGAATGTGTCACTTCTAGAACTTGACAAAACGTGGGTAAGTAATATAGTAACTAAACTGACCATCAACTAACTTGTAAGCATCCAATAATCACAACATTAAAACTGTCTTTAAACAACGACTTACGATTTGATAAACGATAAGGAGACTTAAAGATGTGCATATACATGCATGATAGCATCATGTTGGTTGCAGCTAAGGGACTCATCTTTTCACAAACTAATAAAACACAAGTTTAGGAGTGAAATTAGTCAAATATTTAGTCTCCTAATCATTTATCTTACGATTTACTAAAAAAAAATCATGTAAAAACCACTAGGATTTACGATAAAAAACGATTTTAAGAGAAAAATTAGTGTGAAATGCAATGTTTAAATATCCACTTGCATAGTTTGATTTGCCTCAGATAGGGTGTTTTGTTGTTCATTTTACATATAAACATTTAAAAAAAGTCAATAAGATCTGTATTTATATCCACACTTAGAAATCATGTCTATAAAAATATATCCCGTAAAGTGTTGCTGAATTCCTGTACCCACCAAGTGCATGCAATGATGATCAGCTCTTTGATTCTTAGTGCTTAAATTATGCTGCTTCACTACAAGTCAACTAAAACCTCATATTCATAGCTAGCTTGTCTAAAGTCTAAACCAACTCATCGCATATCGAAACTAACAAAACACAAATTCTATTTTAAGTTTCATGTGGCCAAACAATCGCATTATAACAATCATGTAATAATCGGTTGCTAACTTGCTTAACGCATCTAAATCATCCGCATCTTCGTAGCTTGGTGCTTGAAATAGTAGTACGGCGGTCCGCTAGACTGTTTTACGTACTGTCTACGTGTGTGTCTGAGGTATAATGATAACCGCTCCGCGTGCTGTGTTTGGAGAGTGAGGCGTGTTTGTGTGTGTCAAGTGCTAGAACTGTGTTCGCTGTTAAAGTCGTGATTAAGCTTTGGTATCTATGGCTATGTAGCTTGTAGCTCGCTGAGATTAGAATCACCTAACTAGTAATGTCACTGTTGAGGTGGAATGAGATGCCGGAGGTTGAGAGAGGTAGTGTAATAAATGGCTCAATCGGATCAGGAGATAGATCTAGATTATATATGTGAGAAGGACACTAAAATACTGTGGAGACTAATAACTGTTTGGCTTAGAGTTGTAGTGTTACTCTTGTGTCGTACTCGCACATAGTTAGAGAGTGAGCTTGTTCGAGGGCGTTGGCATTGAGAAAGTGTTTGAGTCCGGCAGCCATCTTGAGAGAGAAATTGTGTTGTTGAGGTGTCGAGTTGTAGGGTATATGCTGGCGCAGTAAACCCAGTCACAGACTCTAAGCAGACAGATAGTGTATGTTGCAGTAAGATGTGCTTCAGTACGTTGAATTGCGTGAACTTGCACTGGTGTGTTTGAGTAAATATTTGACCGTGCGACTTGTTCCATCAACGGATATGCAGGTTGCAGTGTGATGGATCGAAACGCTGCACGCATTGCTTGTGTTGTACAGTTTTGGGCTTGAGATTTTGCTCTATGTAGTGTACTAAGGCATGTTACGCTCCTCTATATGTATATGAAAGCATGTTACGTTTCTTTTCTAAAATAAAACTGATTGGTATATTTGCTTAAAAACTGTTGCTAAACCTTTGTTGTGTATAGATTTGGAAGCTAATCATCCACATGAAGAAAAAAATCTCATGTGAGCTAGAAGATAACACTCTATTACAGAAACCATATTCTCTATTTCACTCATCTGCATAGGACTACATTTTTAGTTTTGCTTCATATTACAGAAATCATATTAATGATTTACTTCCTCTGCAATGCTGGTAGCCTGGTAGGGAAGATTATTAATGAAATCTGGAACATTTATAGTTATCACACTAAATTAAGCCAAGACTTGGATGATTAAAGACGGAACATTTATAGTTATAACACTAAATTAAGTGAAGACTTGGATGATTAAAGAAGACAAATTTGTAGATATTAGACTCGGCGTAGTGGTAGCATTACTCATGTATCACCATGCAACCTCAACACAGTGACAAATGCATCCATTCCGTTCACGACTTAACCAAAAAAATATGCAAGTGTCGTGTGTGTGTTTCTATGATTTAATTAACATCGAGTATAAGCAAATAGTGAGCGAGTGTTGGGGGTTGTAGGGAGGTTAGGGGCTAAGTCGCTACTAAATGAAAAGTTTTGATAACTTTACATACATGGCTCAACAAACAGGGGTTAGGTTTCAATGACTGGACCAGTTAGGTTTGAAAACTTGGTTTGGTTTGCAAAGTTGCTACTTCCCGAGAAGTGGTCCTGGTCAAATAGGCCAGGTCTAAACACCGACAAGCAATAACTGCATGACCTTGGTCTAACTTGCCTACTACCAAGTAATTATTTACTGTACCATATAACTCCACCCTCATAATAAAGTCATCGTTGAATCAAGTATCCAATTGTTGCTTGCTAAGTAAATATCGACTTAAGATTACCAACCATACTTTCAAGATAATTAGCAACATTTAATTGGTATCATCATAAGTTTGTTTTTCCAACAAGAATGACACTGCACATTAGGGTGAGCATAACGGACCGCGAGACCGGACAGAACCGAGAAACCATACCGAACTTATTTCGGTCCAGTCCTCGGTTCACACTTTACCTCATGTTCAGTCTTCGGTCCGATATGGTCTTACGTACAACCGACCATTTTGCTTTCTCAGACCAGTCCTCGATCCGGTCTGGTCTTACGTACAACCGACCATTTTGCTTTCTCGGACCGGACCGATCGAAGAACCGGACCAGACCGACCCGGTCCTCGGCCCGTGGTTTTGGGCTAAATCGGTCTCGGTCCGGTATTTTCGGTCTGGTCCGAGTTTAACCCGATGATCACCCGTACTGCACATAACGCTTTTGAGATGCAAAAGTTACAAACGCGAACGCAAGTATCATGTTACTCCATACAAAATATCGATAAACATTGGGTAACATGAAACATTTCTCGGAACAGTTGAATTTAGCATATAATGTTTACCGGATGGTATACAAACAATGGAGATAGAGCATACCAGCAAACTACATAGGTCCTCAATTTCTAAAAACCACAAACCTCTTACAACTTGAGATAAAAGAATCATAATCATCTAACAAAGATACTTGCAAATCCAAACAAACAAACAACAATGTATTCAATTCGACACAATCCATAGCTTCTATATTAAAAACAAAACACCAAGTTCCAAAACCACAGGCAGCACAGAACCACAAACTGGCCAAGCTCCACCCTCATAAAAACAATCATTCATTGCCTAAGCCTGTAAAAAGGATGAGTGTATAGCATCAATATACTTGCACAAGAAGTATGTAAAAAGCCAATTAATGACGGTAATTATGAGAATTTGGATTATTTTCTGCCAGACTATAGTTGAATTATTTTGTTGGCCACGGTACCTCATCTCTCATCTTTTGCCCAGAGATAAAATAATTATTATGAAAGCAAAGATCGGTGGACAAAAGGTGGTCCTTAGCATAAGATATAATGGCTAATAAATAAGTGGTGCCCGATGTCTAACTTATATCTTTGATGGTAGAGGGACCATAAAAAATTTATTACTGCAAATGCGTACCTTGTTCGCTATGTTGTTGGAGAGCCAGTCCAATCCCTCATAAAGTCCCTCTCCAGAGGTTGCACAAGTGCTTTGGATGTACCTGAGTAAAAGAACCAGCGAGTTTAATTAATCTTACAGTTATAATAACAATCAGTAAAAAAGACTAGAAATACAATGATATGAAAAATTGTTTACTCATTTGAAAAACATGTAACTATAGTACTGGACAACTGTTGTAAAATTTACCAGTGGCGCTGTCGAAGGGAGTGGAGGCCGAGCTTATCAGTAATCTCAGCCGCATTCATGGCATTTGGAAGATCTTGTTTGTTAGCAAATACAAGGAGAACTGCATCTCTTAGCTCATCCTGGCAAGAACAAGAAAAATACAGCACTTAGTCAAACCTCTAGAAGGCAGAAAGTTAATCTATTCACGAGTTTACTGTAGCATTATAAATTGTGTGGTTGGCTTTATAATTATAGTTTCTCCTCGGACTGAATAGGACAAAGCAAGATCTGTACTGTAAGCTGTAACTCAATTAAGCGTAGCGAATAATCAAGAATATAGTCCCACCAACATAACAGTTGGATCAAAAATTCTTAAGCAGCCAATAAGCTAAATTGCTTATCTATCAACTCAGCTTGCAACTTTGAAAAGCTATAGATTAAATTTATGTTGACATAATGGTTCTAATTTCTGTTTACATAATGGTACGGGATCTTTATGCGGAGTAAAAGAAAATTTAGGATCATAAAAACATCCAACTTATGAGAATGCCAAATATTGATGAAAATCTTTGCTTGGGACAAAAAAAAACATTGCGAAGTGGCCTTTTGAGTTCGGGTGTTTTGAAGTAAAGTCCAGTATAATCAACCTAGAGTCCCAGACACATAATCAAAAAACCATTTGTGGTAAAGGTCTGTGACTGAACGATATAGAACTAATCTTCACACAATGTTTTCTGCTTTCAAAGGTGCAACAAGAGCATAACCATTCTCGTGTGTCTGACTAAGACGTAAAAGTGTTTTCAAAAGATGCAACAAATGCAAATTTACCTCGTTCAACATCCTGTGCAGTTCATCTCTTGCCTCAACAACTCTGTCCCTGTCGTTGCTATCAACCACAAAGATAAGACCTTGTGTGTTCTGGAAGTAATGCCTCCATAGTGGACGGATCTGCGTATACAACAAATACATGCTTCAGCATTAATACATATATCTGAATGAAGAACAAGGTCTGCAATATCAGAAAACTCAGAAACCACAGATAAGTAGCCTTTTTTTCTACCTTGTCTTGACCCCCGACATCCCACACTGTGAAGCTGATGTTCTTGTACTCAACAGTCTCAACGTTAAATCCTGCAAATAAGTAACGCATTTAGTTCTTAAACAACTATGCGCATATTCGATAATAAGTGTTGAGAATGAGTCCATGCACATTCCGTATATGTAAGTAGTGTAACTCATATAACAGGTAATGCCACACAACTTTAAGACAGACAGTGCATCAATGATTATATAGATGTGCAGATTAGAAACGAAAACAAAATAACACAAGAGTTTGGTTACCAATGGTAGGGATGGTGGTGACAATCTCTCCGAGCTTGAGCTTGTACAAAATGGTGGTCTTACCAGCCGCATCGAGACCCACCATCAAAATACGCATCTCCTTCTTGGCAAAGAGCCGGCTAAAGAGTTTGGTGAAAGTTAGCCCCATCCTCTTTTTGGTGAGGATCCCTACATAAAACGACGACACTCAGTTAAACATTTAAGATCTACAATTTAACTTCACATTACAATAAAAAATTAGCATGACCAAATCCAAAATGTAAGTTAGCCTATTTCAGTTAACACGCTTTATCATTAAAATAAGTAACCATCACTTAGGGGGTGTTTGTTTCGGCTTATGAAACATTAGCCCTGATTTTTCGGCTTATTTTGAGACTTGTGGGCTTATATAAGTTTATTATGATATGATAAAGAGTAAACTGCAAAAATCATCCCTGTGGTTTGTAGTTCGTTGCACTAATCATCCCTAGCCGATACTATTAGCACT
>BQNB010057780.1:17788-38062 GCA_026074375.1 Tanacetum coccineum
TTTTCCGACACTAAGCTAAATGTCGAGTCAGAATCTTAGCTAGAACCAATCTACCACTTCACAAGATATACACAATCACTAGATCTACACAATCGGATTAACACACAATCCGAATCACACAATTACACAAGATAATTACAATAGAGATTTGGTACTTAGAAGAAGAGAGAAGATATCACTAAATAACAATTCGTTTCTTGGCGAATACGAATGTTCTTCTCTTGCACTTGATAGAGAGGAGATGAGAAGAAGAGATTAGATCACTTGAAACAAGATCTAAGAATGTTAGTGAGAGAAAGAAGGTTTTTAGAGAGAGAGAAAAGACTGAAAAATTTTGTGCAAAGAGGAATATTTTTCTGCTGGGAATGGAACAGTATTTATAGACAGAAAATTCCAACGGTAACTGGGGGCGGTCCCGACGGTCCCAAATACATAAGGGGGCCGCCAGGCCTATAAGGGGCCCGCCTAGTAGACTCCGCTCCTGTTTTTGTCTTTTTGTGGTGAATGTTGTATCTGCTATGGAACCTTGCATTTTGGGAGAAAATTTTAAAATTCAAATTTAAGTTTTTAAATAAAACTTTTCTTTTAATTAGAAAATATTTTGTATATGTATTTTTGAGAAAATACTTTTGTAGAATAAAAGTGATGGTTAAGAGAAATATTTTCTTGATCACTAATCATGCTTAATGATTTTGTTTGTCCATACCTTAAGTGATCACTAATCTTAGAAATGAAATTTTACAATTAATAATTTGTAAACGTTTATTTTTATCGTAAACGTTTTTACATTTTGTTATTATCAAAACGTTGAGAGGTCGAAAAATATAAATAACGTTTATAGACATTATTTGTATTAACACTGAGGTCACAAATCTACACAACTGTGATTTGTGTTGGTGATTTGTGCTAAGGTCACAAATCCACACTATCGTGATTTGTGTTGGTGATTTGTGCTAAGGTCACAAATACACACAATCGTATATTGTTGTTCGTGCTTCGGTTATATTGGTTATCACAATGTAAAACGGTAAGTCGAGACATATTTATCATAGACGGTGATTGGTGCGACAACTACTCTCAAATAGAGTTATCACGATTGACTACGTAAAGTCAATGGATAACATCGCGGATCCGCTTACGAAAGGCTTAAGCAGAGAGTTGGTTAGAGAGTCTTCTAAAGAAATGTGACTAAAGCCCTTAAAGGAATGAGTTTCTATGAAGGAAAACCTAACTCAGTTGACTGGAGATCCTAAGATGCTGGGTCAATAGGACAGAACCTAATCATAGATATTAGGAGAATCACATCAATATGGGGTTGTTACTTAAAGTTGTAACATCATAGTCATTCCTATAACAAATTGTGACTTGTTGAGTTAAACATATGGCTTTAATGATTCAGGATGAAATCATAAAGCATAATGATTCAAGATGAAATCGCAAAACATATATTTTTAATGATTCAGGATGAAATCACCTATGTGAGAGAGAAGTAGAGTCGCTTCGAAAGGAATTGTGGGGCACAATTCCTAAGAGCTCTTGCAGAACCAGGCTAGTGTTCATGACCATAACGAGCACGACTATGAGGACTTGACAAGTCATAGAGTCTTGTGTTAGTAGAATCGGCGCGTCTACGTAAACAGATTTGGAGGTTCAAGGACATCGCGTCTACTCAGATCTAGGAGACTAAGTGCATCTCACAAGGGAAGGTTCAAAGGGTCACACCTACCTATCCTATGCAGGACTCAACCGCAGAAATTTCGCCGAAACTTTCGTGTGTTTTCGACTGATTTTCATTCATGTGGGGGATTGTTGGAAAAATAGTATATGTTATATATATTTATGTCCAAAATGGAGATAATATGAATGAGATATCGTGTCTCAAAGTGGGACACGTGAAACACAAAATCTGAAAATCTATTTTAGGAATAGATTTAAACTTATCAAATAAGTTTGTACAGAATATTTTGTGTCATTAAAAGATATGCAAATCTTTTTTTGTTAATAAAAGATTTGCTTAAGTTGGCAGTTTTATCTTGAAAAACAAGACAATGTTTTCACTATAAATAGAGGCCTAGTCTCATTCGTTTTAGACACAACTAAATATGCAGCTCCATAGAAACCAAGTTCCAACAATCCTTTCGATCAGAAATGTACGACTGCTTCCGTGATTTTTCAGGCAAGTTTGTCAGGTCCGGCTGTACAACAGCTTTGGACGTTGTACCCTGGGAAACAGACGACGAATCTCTTTTAAGGGAATCGTGTTAAAACACGAGCCTTCCCCCCGTTCCACGACCTTTACTGCTTTATTACGTTGTTACCTGCTGGGAACAGACGGCGAATCTTTTTTAAAGGGAATCGTGTTAAACACGAGCCTTGTTCCACGACCTTTTACTGCTTTTATTTACTTATAGTACATTAGAGTCCTGTTTCTGCTCTAACCCCCTTTTGTCTGTTATTTAATTTTCTGTTATTTTTTTCTGTTAATTCAATTTATTGTATTATAATTCGAATTTATTAACAAAAGTATAACAGTTTGCCAACATATTGCAATCTAATAAACCTATCTTCAAAATTTATAATCATATATCCACTATATAATTGAAGTCGTTAAGGTAATACTCGAATACACATAGAAATCAAAAGGAAGAAAATGGAACAAGGTGACATGTGCATTTTTAATACAAGTTTTAGTATTTAAAAAATTGAAAACCATATCTTATGCAAGTTTCTTTATTAAAAGATTAAAAACCAAAATTGATTTGTTGAATATAAATATCTTTAATTTATAGTTTATATTTCTTCTAGAATGTATTTAAGCTTTAAGTAAATCACATCAAGCGATTCCAAGATTTAATGTTTTTTAATTTGGTGAATGAAGGGTATATATGTAATATAACTTGCTAAAAAACATTTATATAAAAGTACTTAACATTAAATTCATTTAAATATGATAAAAGTGTGTTTTTGGACATACGTGTGAATTATAAAGTTTTAAAAGGATATTGACGTCATTATAAAATTTGAAAGGATATTGACGTAATTTATATACGTTTTTTAAAGGTATATAAACTAATTCTCCCTAAAAAATTGATGATTATAGAGTGTCCTTGATGAGAATCTCTCATGTATTAAGACCGAGTTTAATAAAAGGTAAATAAACCATTAAAATAAAATATTAGGTCAATTAGAGGGTGAAGGTGTATTATGATAAGCACATTCTATTAATGCCCTAAAAAAAACACCCCAATCTATATGCCTTATGGAGGGATATGTAGTTGTAAAATCACTTATGTAAGCCTTAACCAACTTAATTAAATGGTATTACATAAAGGCGATTGTATCTTTATGAACATGGTACAATGTATGGACTGTGATTTAGTATCAATCATTACCTATGAACCAAGACATTTAAAGAAACCCTAATAACGTGACGCATTCTATTAACAGGTTAGCTACCCGCACCAATCTTGCTATGAGAGGTATTGATATTCCTTCCACTCTTTTCCCGTTATGCGAGTCAGCCGAGGAATCAATTGAACATTGTCTTATCTCTTGCTCACGTGTTTTACCAATTTGGAGAAAGGTTTAGAGTTGGTGGCAGCTCGATCCCCCGGCCTTGTTCCCCTCGTTTTCCATAGCTGATATTGCTTTGGGGCGTGTGGGAAATCATGGTCAACTTGTGCTTGATAAAATCATCCATGGAGTTTTTCAGTGTGCTCTTTGGGCTATTTGGAAGTGGTGTAATAAGGTAGTTGTGGCTTTTGCGGATTCGGTGACTAAAGTTAAAGGTGAAGACATTTTCCCTTCTATTCAATGCTTGTCTATGCTTTGGATAAATGTTCGGTGTGTGTCTCCCCCTTTGTTTGGGATTGCTGGACTTCAGGCCTTGGTCTATAGTTGATAGAAGTAATCCTCTCACAATGTAGCTTTGGTTTTATTTGGTCTTGGTTTTTGGTTGGGGCTTTTGTTTTCTTGTCCTGTGTTGTGTTGTTCTTTTTTGTATCATGCCTCATGTGGCTTATTTCTCTTTGTACATTCTTGCCTTAGCTCTTCCTTAGAGCATTCTATATATTATTTCAGCCTTTCAAAAAAAAATGTTTTATGTTTAAAAGTTCTTTGAAGATATTTTTCACAAATGTTAAAAGCATGTGTTAAGTGAATAACAAGGATTCTAATGACTTGCTATCTAGAAGGTTATGAGAATGAGTTTTATGTTGAAACCAAAATAATTTTATTGTAAATTGAGAGTTTGGTTTCATAACTTTTTTCGATAACCTTAATTGTTATGCTAAATTTTGACACTTAATTTATTAGTTCAAATTCAGGTGTTTAAATTTAAAATTATTCATTCTCATATTATTCGTTTGTGGTTCATTAGTTTAAAACCTTTATGAATTTACATTGCAATTATTGTTCTATTCATAATTAATGAATATGCTAAAAATATAACATTGTGAAACTAAAGAAATATTACTGTATACTTTTGAAATTCATGAAATTCTTTGAGATGCTTTTTTCATTATTTTTTTAATTTCAATTATTTTAACAAGTAAAAACTCTCTTATAAAGATGTGTACATTTTCATTAATGGCATTAAAAATAATAACTTTTTTTCTTTATTTTTTTGTTTTGATAATACTGATGATTATAGAGTGTACTTGATGAGAATCTCTTATGTATTAAGACCGAGTTTTATAAAAGGTAAATAAACCATTGAGATAAGATATTGGGTCAATTAGGGGGTGAAAGTGTATTATGATAAACACGTTTTATTAATTTCCCCAATCAATATGTCTTATGCGAGAGAAATGAAGTTGTAAAATCACTTATGTAAGCCTTGACCAACCCAATTAAATGGTATTACATAAAGGCAATTGTACCTTTATGAACATGGTACAATGTATGGACTGTGATTTACTATCATACATCACCTATGAACCAAGAGATTTAAAGAAACCCCAAATAACGTGACGTAAATATCTTTATTTACGGTCTATTAGTTGAGACTAACAAAGTAACTAGTTTAAGGGTTACTAATTTCTAATCCTATTAAAATACTGTCCTATTTAAAGATATTGAATCATTGACTATTATGTTTATAAATCGCCTTACAGGTCATAATATCATTAGAATCATCAAATAGACTAACTAAGTAATGGCAGAATCATTAGGAGTATGTGATTTAGGAAGAATTAATAAATGATTCTACTTTCAAAGTACATGTAAATGTATTTAAGAACTTGAAATAGTCATTTCATCTCATGACGATAAATTACCATATATATTAATTATCTCATAATGTTTTAACTGATTAGCCATTTTGTAATTCCTATTTTCTTTTAATGATACTATTATTTGTGACAAGTTAACTTATTGGCGTAAAGTCATTAATTATAAGTTATTTTATTTTATTCAATTGATGTTATTTACTTGCGGGTTGTCTAAGTACTCATAACCCATTATAATGCAAGTTGGTCTACTAATGTAAACCCAAAAGAAACCTCAAATAATAGTATTATATCTTGTCACATAATGTTGCAATAAAAAGATTGTTTTTATAATAAAACATTTTTATTTATCATAAAAATATGTCATAAATCATTACTTTAATAGTTCATGATGTTTAAGAACTATATTATGGACTTTATTGTTATATTCCTCAACTGTAACTTGCATAAGATATCTAAGTATAAAGTAGGTTATAGGCAAGTATTAGGTGAGATATAAACATAAAACAATCAATTCGATGTCTATATTATGGTTGTTTGAAATGGTATATGAAAATTTTATGGCTATATGTATTATTAAATTGATTGACATATATATCTTAAGATCAATGGGAGCAAATTGGTTATCATTGTATTATGTGGTAAGATAATTCTACAACAATGAATGACTAAACTAAATTTTTATGAATTTAAAATATTGTTTCAATCACTTAAGATCTAAAAGATGTCATAACATCATAGATATCATAATGTGTACTATGGGTCTTCAAAGAACATTATGACTGTTCTAAACACCTTCTAATGTTTAAAATCTTGATAAATAATTTTTTTTACTCACCATCAATTATATATATTGTTTAAGTCAATTTTGTGATGTCATAAGATAAGTTTTAAATTTTTAATTGTGTTAAATATTTCAAAGAAGAATAACCATAAATGACTTGGCTACTTACATTCTACTTTGTTTATTGTAAGGACTATTATATATTTTTCTCATTTTCATGTTTCAACTATATCATTTTTAATATGTTATTGATAATTTTCTTAATAACACAAATGTCAGTATTTTTTTATCTCAACACCAAGTATGTTAAAGGTTGAAAAACATTGTCATCAAGTATATTTGTACACTGACTTAATATATTATCTATTATGTTACTTATGATAGGTTTATCACCTAAGCTTTTATTCAAGTATAATTACCGGTATGGGATTATTTGATAACCTTACAATTAAAGATCCTACTTGTGTTCCTTACATTATGTTAAAGGTTTGCTATTCTCATTATTGTGTACATTATGAGATCTTATGAGCAAACAACTTATGATGGATCACGTGAATGGTTTTATTTTATTACCATCATGTTTTTTTTCATTCATATTCATCATGGCTTATAATAATCATTCTTCATTTAGAAGAGCTAATAGTATAATAGGTAGGGGTCCCGCATTAACTGTGATGCAAGTGATTATGTTGCTTTGCATTAGTAATTTTACTTGATCATGATGAACTTATTAAATCAACAACTTGGCCAATATTAACTAGTACAAAGCATAAATAGGTATACAGACAAGTGGAAGAATGTTAGCGAATATCCTATTTTGATATTAGATATTTCTCTATATTTGTGTCTTAACCTATTTAATGCATTAGTATATTTGTACATTATATATTGTTGATTTATATGGGTAATATTAAGAGTAATTAAATAATATTTAGTTACCATAATGAAACTCCGTAGAATATTGTATCTTGATGGGAGATACAATTTCCTTAAGAGATAATGTCTAGGTAATGAATTACGGTAATGATAACATAATCATACCTAAATTAGGAGTTGATCCCTGCTTCACCTCTCTTATAAATAAAGGATTATCCACCTTATAAAAATACACACAAACATTACGATCCATCACTAAGAAGAGAGGATTAAGTAATAGATCTTCATTCTACTCGTGTTCTTCGTTCATGGTGATCTCATTTCTCGTATCAAGTAAGTTTTAATGTTATGCTTAATGTTATTTGATCAAACATATTATGATTATATGTTTCTTGGGATAATTAATCAACAATGAGATCATTCGAACACAAACTCTTATCTTTTTTCTATAAATTTGTTTATGAAATAATGTTTTTGGGTGTTTGGCACCTGTTTTGGGTCGTTTTAAGATGATATTATTTGCATCATGGTGGGACAAGCATCTTAAGCTCGCAGCTATGGTGGAGGTATATTCTTTTTTTTAACTCTTTACATACCCGTACCTCATGGTTATAAAAGAAACTGAATTTTTAACTATTCTTACAGATATTTGGGTGTTTGCCATGTGTTCGGTTGAGTTCAAGCAAAGAGGCGATTATTTCTCTGGTGGCGAGGCAAGCTTCCTAAGCTCGCAGCCATAGCACATATATATTCTTTTTTTGACCGTTTGCCTATCCGTTTGTCATAATTAAAAAAAGAGACTTTAAAGTTTTTAGCTGCCTATTGGTTTAACGTGTGTTGTTCATGCTCACATTTGCCTTGCCGCCTTCTGTCTTCTACAAAAAAACAATGCTTACAGATGTTTACGTGTTTGGCACGTGTTTGTATGTATTTGGGCAAGGATGAGATTATTTGCGTCGTGGCAGGGAAAGCTTCCTACGCTTGCAGTCGTTGGTGGGCATATCGTCTAAACAAACTAAATTTGAAAGTTATGGTTATTTGTGGGTTGTGTGTTTGCTACCTATACGCTTAACGTGTGTTGTGTCGGGCATATCCTCACATTTTCATTTGAAGACGGCGCACGCTTTTGTGGTGTCTGCAGTTGTATCGATTGCAATGTTAATCTCTCTATCAGTTCGTATTGATTATAAAGGGTTGTGATGAATCTGAGCAGGTTCGATTAAAGCCGTGATTGTCCGCGTCGTGGCGGGGCGAACTATTAGGTTTGCAGCCATGGCGGATGTATTCGTTTTTTTCGATTCTTAGCCTATCTGAGCCTCATAGACATATATCTCATCATTAATTTATACATATTTGAGGTTAAATGAGAGTATTAAGGATAAGTTGAGTAGTAATGATTTGTTGATTATGTTGATGCTTGTGCGCGTCTGCACATGTTTGCACGCATTTTCTGTTGATGCCTTTGCTGATATTGGTCCGTTTCAGTCTTCAGGTTTCTCTTATTAGGTGAAACAGGGATGGAGCTTGAAAGACTTTGTCGGAGGGGCCGAAATAATGTAATATCATTTTGGAGGGGCCAAACTTTAAATTTGTTCTAATACCAATTTAATTACTAGATATGTTAGGTTCAAGAAAAGTGTTTATTATTATATGAATTGGTCTTTGTTTAGTTTTATTAGTAATTATAATGTAATAAAGTCTATCTTGATCAAAGTTAAGTAGAGTTGACCAAGGTTTGACTAAAGTTAGGAAAATAGAATAGGATTAGTAATAAGTATAAATACTCATATAGGAGGGGTATTTATACAAGTTTTTTACATTTTGTAATTCACTTCTCCCTCCCATTTCTATTTTCCCTTTGAAATGAAAATTTAGAAAATAATGAAAATTACTCTCTAACTTATCTCCTCTATTCTATTACTTTCGTATGACCACTACTATGCAAACATGAAATATAACAAGTGGTATCTATCGCCGAGAGAGATCTAGTGTGTGTTTTGTGAATCAAATCAAGCTTAACCGTGAGAATTTTTGATCTATAAGCTTTCGTATCAATGAACAGTAGGTTTCATAAGGACTAGATTTATGATTTGATGAGTTTTTGCTCTTAAAACGCTGAACAATAGCTTTCGTAATCATTGAATTGTAGGTTTAATATCTAGATTACGAAAAATACGTGTTTTAGATTGAATTTGATCGAAAAATATAGATTTGATAGCTTTCGTAAGCAACAAATAGGTATCGGTAACTGTTTTTAGGCGGGTAAACAGCTTTCGTATTACAGTTTTGAGCTTTTGTATTGTAGTTTTGGTTTCGTAACTGTCATACGTAAGTCATTTCTTAGCTTTCGTAAAATAGTCAAGCTTTCGTAAACAGTAAAATAGTTAAACTTTTGTAACACTAAAATAGCTTTCGTAACATAGAATTTTATCAATTTGAAAAAGATAACATTGATATTATCCACTCTAATAATGCTTAAAATATAGAGGATAGATTTAAAGGCGGTTTCCTAGCTAAGAATTTACGAAAGTAAGACATTTCTTGGTTTTTACGAAACTAGAGGTAATTCGGGATTTACGAAAGGAGGCTTCGTAAATTGAAGCTTTCGGTAACTGTTTGGTTTTGTAAACAGCGAAAGCTTTCGTATAATTGTAGTTTTGTAACTAGAGGTTTCGTATCAAAAGCTTGGTTTTGGTTTCGGACTTCAAGCTTTCGTATCACAGGTTTTCTTGTTGAAGGCTTCGTAATTGCTGGTTTCATAACTGAAGGTTTCGTAACAAATGTTTCGTATTACAGTTTGAGGTTTCGTAAGACTTGATTTCGTAATCAAGAGGTTTCGTAACATAGCTTTCCTAACTGAAGGTTTCGTAATTCAGTTTTCATAATTGGAAGGTTTCGTATCTCATTGGAAGAGGTTTCGTAACATAGTTTTGAGGTTTCGTAAACTATTTCAGAGGTTTCGTAACATAGTTTTGAGGTTTTGTAAACTGTTTTAAGAGGTTTCGTAACACAGTAACTGGGTTTCATAAAACTGTTTCAAAGGTTTTGTATCTTATAATTTGAGTTTCGAAAACACAGTTTAAGAGGTTTTCAATATTTTAATCTTGGAACTTGAGATTTGTTAATAACAAGTTTACGTGCTACTTAGTCTTTTGTGCCAAATCAAGGTTTAGTTTCTTCAAGGTTACTTCATTGTAATACAAGACAAGGTTTTAATTGCTCGTTCCACTTCCGATTTACAAGATTTTTCTCCAATAAAGTTCATGTTTTTTTATTTGTGTGCATTGTAATCATTTGATACAACATGTCTACTTCAAATCAACAAACTCTAGCAGACTCATGAGCTAATGAAAGACCTCCTATATTGCTGAGAAAGGGAATTCTAGTCATGGGAAAAGTAGGTTACAAGCTTTCTGGATAATAAGCTTGAAGACGGGGAGGGTCATGTGGAACTCATACAGAACGGGGGGACCGTATAAGAGGCCAATGATTCCTAATCCAGACAACGATTAGGAAGCGATACTTAAACCATTGTCTAAAATGACTGAGGGTAACAAGAAGTAATACATTGCTGATGTGAAAGTCAGGAATTATCTTCTTCAAGCAATACCAAATGGTATATAAAATTCAGTGGATGCATGTAAAAACGCTAAAGGATATGTGGGAACGAATTAAAAGGTTGATGTTTGGTTCTAATGTTACTAGTCATGTAAGACACTCATGTCTTATGAATGAGTTTGACAAGTTTGCAGCAAAAGAAGGAGAATCGTTAGAATTAGTGTTGAAGGGTGACAACGACCTTGTGATTTTTATGTTATTCGTAATAATGTTCGTCCTATTCAGGTGTTAATAATCATTAAGTTTCTCAATTGCTTGCAAACCCAAATGGAGCAAATATGTACCATGGTTCCGTCACATCAACTAGAGATACTGTTTCATATGATGTGTTGTATGATTCTTTAGTATAATTCGAACCGCATGTTCTAGCATCCAAAGCAAAGAAAGCTGCCAAGAATCATGATCCATTAGCCCTTCTTGCTCATTCAAATGCTTCTTCATCACAATCTCATGCAAATTCTTCTTATTCACCACAACCATACTATGTCACACATCCTTCATCAGTTGTTGATTATGAAGATGAATATCAAGGGGAGTTACAAGGGGATTCTCAAGAAGACAAGCTTACAACTGCCATGATGTTATTAGCTCGAGCAATCACTCAGAAGTTCTCCACACCTACCAATAATCGTCTTCGTACTTCATCAAACACAAGAAATCAAGCTGTGATTCAGGATGGTAGAGTTGACATACAAACCAAGAATGCAGGTTATGGTGGAAATGGTAACAGGAATGCAGGGAGACAAAACAGGAATCAAGCGTTTAATGCAGGAAATGGAAATGATGACAGCAATCAGATTGTTCAACGTGTTTCATGAACTGAGTCAACTCCGGGAAAGGCAAATGTTCAGTGTTATAAGTGTAATGAAAAAGGCCACTATGCCCGTGATTGTCAGAAACCAAGAGTTCTTGATGCAAAGTATTTCAGAGAACAAATGTTGCTAGCTATAAAAGATGAAGCCGGAAGCAACCTCAAGGACGAAGAAAATTATTTCATGCTCGACAACTCGTATAGAGAAGAAACAATGGAAGAGTTAACTGTTGCAGTTATGTTGATGGCTCGAATTCAACCAGTTGATGGTAATGCTGAGACTGTGCCATCATATGATGCAAAGGTTGTCATCGAGGTAAATGCTTCATCCAAGGTTTATGAACAAGAGATTCATGTGAAATGTAAAACTATTATTCAAACATCTGATGATGATCAAATTGATTCTAATATCATATTTGATGATCCTTAAGTGGGAATGAATTCCCAACAATCTTCCCCCATGGGACGATATACAGAATTACTTACAATAATTTCCTAACAAGTACATAATGATTAAGAACAAGAACTTCCATGAAGCTTCATATGTGATGACGTCTTATGTGGTGTTGGACTTCAGTTACACTCCAACATGAATCATCTATGTGTACTTTGTAGGAGAAATACTGTAATAGGACGAATAAGTAACCATACACTTCTCGGTTAAGGAGACGCTTTCTGAATAGCTTCCCCCTAATTCGTGCCACAGATTCTTTTTTAGAAGCTTTTCAAAGACTCCCCACCAAAACTAGTAATCCTCCTCTTGATCAGTTTCAATGCTTACTATCATGCTTAGAATTTTTTAATTAAGTGGAACAACGGAAACTGGTAAAATACCCACATCAAATGTTACTGCTCCATTTACGATAAAGCTTAGTGATTGTTCATTTGTGGTATGAATTATCTGGAATCAGCAACGTATCTTTCACGCTTTGGAATAGTTCTTCTCACACCGCTTCCCTTGGAAAGTCAAATAATGCATTACAAAGTTCTCAAGTATCACTTCACCTATGTGTCTGAAAAATGCACCCAAAAAGCCATAGTTTAAAGCGCTGTATCTTGCGGGTTATGACATTTGTCTTCCCGGCATGCCTAACTTAAAAAAATCAAGAAGACGCAACATTTAAGCTTTCAAGAACAAGAAAGGCAAAGACTCAAGGATGTATCTTCTCCTTCCCCCTTGCTGATTTCGACATGTCGGAGTCAGCAACACCTTGGACGCGCATTTATTGAGTACTTGTGTGAGGAATAATAAGTCAGGATTCTAACCGTTGAGAATCTCAATTGCTGATCAATTTCTCTACTCTATATCTTCTCTTGGCTATATTTTTACCAAGCCGATGTGTAGGCTATTGGAAGTAACCACTGATGAGTAAACCAGATTTACCAAAACTTGAAACTGGAATTTGTATTCACCGGTTCTTATGACTTAAGTTTTGCACTAATGGTTAGAAGAACGGTGTAGTGATTTGTGCTCCAAGCAAATACTCTAAGTACTCAATTCCCATCAAAGTAGAGACTATCATCACCTTTGCGATTTTCACATCGACTTAGCTTGTGACAATGAGTACCTACACGTCAACTCCGTTAAGGTGATAGTTAACCAGGTCTTCAACCATCCACCCTCTGACTTACTGGAAAACTAGATAAACCAAGTCTTCAACTTAAATTAAGCTCGAGCAAGTTATCATTGAAAGTCATGCATCCAACCAACCCCGACTTCAAGATAAAATTAAGTTCAGCCTTCGTTCGATGGCCACCTTCAAATTCAAATAAGTGATACCCGATCAACTCCGTAGTCACATAAAAAAATTAATACCAAATCTAGCCATAAAAAATTTTAAGTTTCATGATTCTATATCCAATTCGATTTTTCCTTCGGGTATCTCGTCACTTTGTCATTTAAAACGTGGAAGGCATACCGATAATATGATTTAATCTCAAATGTATCCATTAACAACTAAATATGGCAAAAAATCATCCCAAACTTACTCATTTAGCCAAATTTTGTGTTACATGTACAACGGTTATAATACTATAAGTGTTATGCCCAACTTATTCCTAACTCGGGCATGTCTAATCCAAAACCAACCCAATCAAATCTTGATTTTATAGTCAGCCCAAGAAGAAATCCGGAATAACAAGGCCCATTCAAAATGCAACCCTAATTTTTTGACATATAATAACACCAACCTAATTTGCATCACTTGTTCTATGCACTGTCAAACACCCAAAACACTCGCTTAGTTTTCGTTCGCCCATCTTTAGATGAACTGTTTGAGATAGAAATCATCCACCAAGAAACAAATTCAACCTCCTCTTCTTATTAATTAATAGATCTGTCAGATTTAATATATTAAAATAACTTATTTTCTATTAAAGTGTATATTCCGATTTCACTCCAGTTTCTTCGTTATTGAGAGTTAAAAGTCCCGTTTTATATCAAAACGTCCGTCAAAATATAATTTGTTATATTTTATAAACTAAAGTCCACTTTTCAAAGTCTCGAATCCCGAATCCCATGTTCCGTTTTCTGCTCTTAATTATTCGTTACAAAACGCGCCAAAGTCCGTTTTTAGTTCAAATCTCGCCTAAACTATATCTAGTATCGCTTATACATTAATATTAATCCCGTTTTAAATATTAATATCATATTTTACTTAGACGTCGCAAGTTTCATTAGATTTTCATCACATATAACCAATTGATAATATATGAAACAATTAATATATTTATGGTGCAAAATAAAACGCACCCTTTTGTGTCTGATTATCAAACCAAACAAACCCCCGGCTGTCCCGGCTGTTTCGCAGCCAAACACACGCACCCGACCCGGCTGATGGACAGCCAAACGCACTCATGTGCGTGGCTGTTAAGCCAAACGCACCCTATTCAATGTTAATAATCAAAACCAAACACCCCTAGCTGCTGTCACTATCCCAAACGCACCCTAAGTTGTTGACTGCACAACCAAACACCCCTTTTGGGTGTTACCCCGCAAACCAAACGCGCCCTATGGCTGTTTTAACAGCCAAACGCACCCGGTGACGTTTTATTACCACCAAACGCACCCTCATGGCTGTTTACAGCCAACCAAACGCACCCTTGTGCGTGGTTTCATCAAACAAACGCACCCTCGTGGTGCTTAAACTAGAGCCAAACGCACCCTATTCGGCTAGCCATTCACCGAACACACCCTATATGGGTGGCTGCCACCCCAAACGCACCCCTAGGGGTGGTTGTATAGTAAACCCGGCGCACCCTTTTTCATTTTAAAACCCAACCCGACGCACTCTACTGGGCGGAGACCCAAACCCGACGCACCCTCGCTGTTATAACAAAACCAAACGCATCCCTGCTGTGGTGAAACACCACAGCCAAACGAACACCCCAAACGGACCCCTGTTTGCTTCTACGAACCAAAAACAAACGCACCCTCGTGGGTGTTTACCACCAACAGCCGCACCCTTTTGGTGGTGTGTGGCTGTGATGGTGATGGTGGTGGTGGTTGTGGCGCGTGGAGGAGAGTGGTGTTGGGGATTGGATAGATCGGGCGAAGAGGAGACTTTTTGGTGCTCGCCGGAAAACTCCGCCGGAAAAGTTTTCCGGCGGCGGCGACGTGGTGGCCGGCGGTGAGGGGTGGCCGGCGGTGGCCGGATAATGAGGGAGAGAAGAGAGAGCATTATATATGTATGTGTGTGTTATATTGAGATGGAAATGAAATTTTTGTTATAAGTTTATATATATATATAAACTAAAGTGACAAGTTCAAATAGTATGGGGTTCATTTTGTAACTTTTTAGTATAGTTTCGATACATATCGGTTCGGGACTCGTTTGAAAGACTTAACGGACGATTCAACTCTCGAAACTTGCGCCATTGTTTTCCAAATCATTTTTCTGATAAAAATGAGTATTCACTCGACTACTTTTCGTAAACGTTTTATAAAATTTATTTAAAACGTTTATTATTTATTTCGTATATTTTCGATAAACTTGTCCGTAAAATGATCATTTTACTCGAATATTTGCGTCTTCAACAAACGTCACTGAATAAAATGTTAAATAATTTATTAAATATTCTTATTTAATAAAACGCGATAATTAAATGTAATTTAATTATTATTTTTGTGTTTCTAAAATCTTGTGAGGGCATTTCAGTCACCTTCTGACTGTTTTCGGGTCTCGGTCAAAACTAAAAAGTTGTCAGGAATGTCATTCCACATCAAATTGCTTCAGAGTCCGAGTTGTGAAAACGTGCTTTAGATGGTCGTTCTTATAAGTCAAGCCAGACCCTAAAAGTCAACGATTGAAATTGTCATTCAAAAATTCGAAAATTCTCGGATGTTACAGTAAAACTATTATCCAAACATTTGATGATGATCAAACTGATTCTAATATCGTATTTGGTGATCCTTATGTGGAACATAATGGTGGCACGTCAGACCATGATTCAAATGCTCATGACGAATATCACGAAATTCAAATGCTAGCATATAATGTTAAAAAAGAAGCTGAAAATCAAAAACGATTTAACAATGAGCTTAAAAAGCAAAAAATGTTGCTACAAAAAGAGCTTGAGACATGTCAGGACCGGGTCAAAATGTTTGAGTAAAAAACAATTCAATGTTCAAAATATAAAGAAACATGTGAAGAGGTGGAACGTGAATTACGGGCTGATAAGGACACCATTGAGAGAATTTTGAAAGAAAAAAAATAAAATTCAAAGTGATTTTTTCAAAATTGAAAATGAAAAGTTAATAATTCAACATGAAACTCAGTTAGCTAAAAAGGCTTTTAAAGATCGAGAAAATCGGTATCTTGAAGATTTTGTTAATCTCGAAGAGAAACTGAGTTCTCATGATCGAATTGTTTATAAAATAGGTCAATCAATTCAAACAATTCACATGCTTGGAAAGGAACCAAATAAAGTTTATGATCCTTTTCTTAAAGTTGGGTTCTTAGGGTTGGTTTACTAAGTATCCGAAGTTCACAAGAAGGCCATTGCAGCTCAGCCTAAAAAATATGTTGGTGAAAGCTTCATTAGTGCTAAATTAACAAGTGATGACCTGCCCCCCCCCTCCCCCCATGATCCAGAGAGGAGGAAACTTTAAAGGATGCGAAAGAAAGTCGATTGAAAATAAGAAACAAAATGATTCAAATCAATTATGCAAAATTAAATGATCTTTATGAAACATTTGTTCCTCAACAAGAACTTTCTGTTGAACAAATAATTTTTCAATTTCTTCTACTTCTAATAATGGTTCTGTGTCAAAAGAAGTAACATCGGATTTGCCAATTCCAAAAATGCCAAACGAGAGTAAATTGTTAAAAATGTTTGACAAAATGAGTGTAGCAATTAACGGTTTACGAACAAGAATTGACAAAACTCTTTTAGAAGACAAACAACGAAGATGGATGTCTGACAGTCAAAATTCATTAAGAGAGTTCTATAAAACTGATGTAATTCTGATGTATGCTTCTTTATCAAAGAATTTCAAAGAACTTAAAGAAGAACTCATTGAATAAGTACAGGAAATGTTAAATATTTTTGAATCAATGAAACAGAAAGTTGACGGAAAATCTTCAAAAGAAAATATTCTTCAAAATGAGATCGATCGACTTTTGAAAGTATCTTTGACAAGTGAAATTCGAAATTATGTGTTGATTTCTATTGAAAAACAGAAAAATGAGCTGTTAAAAGCTGAACTTGAGAAAAGTTCAAGTGACTCCAAAGATATCCAAGCCAATTTACTTAAAAAAATCAAAATTCTTGAAAATGATTTTAAGCGATCACAAGCTCAAAGTATTAATTTTGAACTTAAACTACAACATCAAAAAGAGAAAATGGCTTGTGATGTCTATTGGAAGTCAAAATTGTCAACAATAAATGATGAGTACGTGTTGCTAAAAACTCAAGTGGATTATGTTGTTAAAGAAGAGAAAATATCAAACTTGAATATCAAAAGCTTTTTAATTCAATAAAAGCAACACGGACTCAACATCAAAAATAGCTTGATGAGTTGATTGAACATGTTAATCAAAAGACATATGCTTATGCTGATGTGCGTGCTCAGAATCAAGATCTTTTGATAACAATATATGAACTAAAGAATAAGCTTAAAAATGTTGACAAGGGAAAGAATGTGAATACTAAGTTTGACAAATCTGAGACTTCAGGAACACTTCTTTGTGTAACACCATTGCCTAAAAACATAGCAGTTAAGGTTAAGAAAGTGCCAAATTCTAAAGTCAATGCAGATAGGTCAAAACTAGTCACTTCTTATCCTACACCTAAAAACGAGCAAAGTCGAACACAAAATAAGAATGTACTTGCAAGAGGAATGTATAGAATCACAAAAACAGAGACACAAACACCAAATTCTAAAACTAACATAAATGTTTCTAATTACACAGGTGTAGAAAGTTCTAATAGTGTTAGAAGACCAAAGTCTATGGACACTAAATCGAAGAATAAAGTCTTAAAGAACACTAATGCTAAGAGTTCAACTGCACATGTTTGAAAGATGTCACGTAGTGCTAGTATAGATTCTAATAAGCGTGAAACAATGCATTCAAATGCATGTCAATAAACACAAGTGTATTAAGTACCAAGACTGTAAATGCTGTTAATGACGGTTCGAATATTGTTTGTGTTTCTTGTGGTAAAAATATGTTTCTACTTTCTCATGAAAAATGTGTTGCTCGTTATGCTTTGTATAGGAATTCTAGTGTATAAAGAGCCATATTCACTACCCCAATAGTAGCAAAATCTAAGAATTTTAGGAGCTACTTCTATAGTTGCAAAATCTAGATTAAGCATTGCTAAAACCCCAACAGCAATAAATAAGGTCTCTAGTGTGTTACCACTATCTCCTGATTCTAGTCAAAGTAGGACACTTAGTACTTACATGAAAATCAAAATTGCAACAAGTAGAAAGTGGTAAAAATGGTTTGAATACCAGCAAAGTTTTAATTGGACACCCAAGAGCAAAACTGCTCAATCACTCCCTAGTGAAACAAAGAGTCGTATCCGTGTTCGTTCTACATCTAACACACCGGTTACCACTCAGAAATGGGTAGCCAAACTATTCACTCTTCTAACTGTATTTTTTTCATGTGATGCAGGTGATCCAACTCGTCCTTTGAATTGTTGATAGCGGATGCTCGAAGCATATAACTGGCAATCTTCAAATGCTAAGAAATTTCATTGAGAAATTCATGGGAACAGTCCGCTTCGGGAATGATCATTTTGCTACAATCACTGGATATGGAGATTATGTTCAAGGCAATCTAACGATATGTCATGTATATTATGTTGAAGGCCTCAGACACAACTTATTTTCGGTCGGACAATTTTGTAATGGAGATTTAGAAGTAGCCTTTCGTTCAAATACGTGTTATGTTCGGAATTTAGAGGGTGATGATTTGCTTACCGATTCTCGTGATTTAAATCTTTACACAATTTCTATTTCAGAAATGGCGGCTTCTTCTCCAGTATGCTTAATGTCTAGAGCCACATCAACAAAATCTTGATTATGGCACCGCAGGCTTTCTCATTTGAATTTTGGTATCATTAACCAACTCACGTCAAAAGACCTACTTGACGGACTTTTGAAATTTAAGTATAACAAAGATCACTTATGCTGAGCCTGTGAACAAGGGAAAAGCAAGAAAGCTTCACTTCCACCAAAATTGGTTCCAAGCACAAAATCCAAACTCGAACTACTTTATATGGATTTGTGTGGGTCAATGAGGGTCGCAAGTATCAATGGTAAGAAATATATTTTTTAGTGATCATTGATGATTATTCTCGGTATACCTGGGTATATTTTCTTCGCACAAAAGATGAGGCTCCAGATATGATCATCGATTTCATTAATCAAGTTCAAAGGAATCTAAAGGCTCAAATCCTGACGATTCAAACTGATAATGGAACTTAATTCAAAAATGAGAAATTACGGGCATTTTATGCAAAGTTAGGCATCGTTCATAAAACTTTAATTGTTCGTACGCCTCAACAAAATGGTGTTGTTGAATGACAAAATCGAACACTAGTCGAGGCTGCTCGAACAATGCTTATCTTTTCCAAAACTCCAGAATTTATTTGGGCCGAAGCTATTGCTACTGCTTGTTTTACTCAGAATCGCTCTATTGTATACACACGGTACAATAAGACTCCTTATGAGCTGATTTGAGGACGAAAACCCAATATTTAATACTTTCATGTGTTTGGATCTCTTTGTTATCCAACAAATGATCGTGGTGATCTTGGGAAAATGAAACCAAAGGCTGACATTGGTATCTTTATTGGTTATTCGAGTTATCATGAGGATTTCGTATCTATAATCGCCGAACCAAAAAGATAATGGAAACGATCCATGTCAAGTTCGATGAACTCACAGCAATGGCTTCTGAATACAACAATTCAGAACCCGGAATAACCTGCACAAATTTTCAAGATTCACCAGAAGATTCACAATCCGTACCTTTAAAAACAGACTTGGATAATTTGTTTGGTCATCTGTATGAAGAATACTATGCGACGAGTTCACCAGAAGTGTCAGATAATTCCGCTACAAATACTCTTGATAATGAAAACACTTCTTTATTATCGTCAATTGTCGTTGAAAAAGATGAAGCTCCTCAAATAGTATCCTCGTCAGCAGAACAAATTGTCACTGAACCAAACTCTCCAGTCTTGAATGAAAATGCCAACGAATTAGTTTAAGAAGACGTTGCAGAAATTGATGGAAATGTGCTCTAAAATCTACCTCAAACTCCTATATTCGAAGAAGCTAAGTCATCTTCAACATTTCAGAATCCGTCAAATATGCACAAGTTTCACCAGAAACATCGCTCACGTGATAAGTGGACTAAAAATAATCTAATTGAACAAGTGATTGGTGATCCTACAAAACCTGTAATGACAAGAAATCGACTTCAAACCGATGCAGAAGT
>BQNB010057781.1:0-38062 GCA_026074375.1 Tanacetum coccineum
TCAACATCATAATAATGATCTAAGGTAGATGGTGTGATATCAATTTGGGAGCTAAATGTAGTAGACACAAAGCTTCTATCAGCACCAGTTATTTAGAAGGAACGTACCCGTAATGAATTTTAAGTCTAGGTTTGTCCCTGCACGGCCTACCGCATTTACTTTCACTGAAGCATTACCATTTCTAACTTGGTTACCACGTTTGTTGTTTTTTAGCTTTGGACACTCCATCTTGAAATGTCCCTGGGCTCCACATTCATATCAAGTAGGTTTATGACCTGCCCCAATGCCCCTTTGGTTGTTAGCAGTGTTGGCATTTGCAGTACTCCTATAGTTACAGGCCAGATGGCCAACCCTGTTGCACTTGTAGCATTTTGGAGCACACTGACCGTCATGGTGATAGTTGCATTTTGAGCACAGAGATTTAGATCCTCCATAAAGTTTCTTCTCACCATACCCTGCAGCATAAACCTTGCCAGTGTTCTGCCTCTTGTTTTGTTATTGTTGGTTATCATCTTGCTTTCTTTTGTTTTCACTGTGTCATTCGGCAAAGGTGCGGATCTTCTTGTCCATCAGCTCAGTTGCAAATTCAATTGCATCCTGCATGGTTTTTGGCTTAGATGCCATTACACTTCTGTGAATCATGACGGGCAAACCACCGACATATTTCTCAATCTTTTTCGACTCTTCAGGAAACATCCTAGCACACATCAATGCCAGTTCCTGAAATCATTGGTTATAGCCTACCACGTCGGTACCCTTAACCTTTAAATTCCACATCTCGCTCTCAAGTTTCTTAACCTCGCCCTTTGGGCAGTACTTGTTGGTCATCTTCTTTTTTAGGTTTGTCCAAGTCATTGCATAAGCAACATCGTGACCAACAGTCTTAATGTGGGAGTTCCATCATGTTAGAGCACTTCCAAGAAGAGTACAAGTAGCAAACTTGATTTGGTTTTCCACAAAGCAGTTGCTTATACGGAACACAGTTTCCATTCTTTCAAACCACTGAGTCAACTTGACAACTCCTTTAGTACCCTTAAAATATAGGGGTTTGCATTTCATGAAGTCTGGGTAAGTGCACTCACGAGCAAGAGGAGCTTGTCTCCTTACACCAGTTCCTGAATCATGACTGTCTTCACCATTTCGGCTTCTATCAGCGTCACGTGCTGCCAATGCATCAGTAACGCCTTGGTCGATTAGTCTCTTAAGTTGCTCATCAGTCACAGAAGTAGTGGGGGTGGTTGTTGTGGCTGTTGTTGATCTTGTAGTTTGTTTTGGTGCCATTTTCTTCAAATCACAAGAAAATATAATACCTGTTAGACTTCATAAAATCATAATAATGACATGACATATACACAATAAATAAAGCGAGATCACATCGCACAGTGAAATGTACAACGGAATTGAAATTAACAATGGTGTAACTAAATCGACATTCATTCATAATAAATTCGATTACAGACATCACATAATACATCCCTTCCATATATAATCTGGAAACATACAAGACCTGGTTCTGTTACAAAATGATCACTACCATTAGGTTACAAAATGATAATAAAACCTAGCGCCTTACTAGCCGGGAGTTACCCATAATACTTAGTAGGCTATACAACATAGCTACAACATAATCAAATCTAAAAACTACTATCGGCCTCCTCTGGTATCTCAGGAAGTGATGGTTCCTTAGCAGGTGTCTGCTGACTCTGTAGCACTACCATATGCGTCTGCAGTGTCCTCAGTAGTGTCAGTGTATCTGTGAGCTGTGTCTATCTCCTGTGGTCTGCTGCCCGCAACTCCCTGATCTTTGTCTGCTATGCTAATACAGTACTCTGTAGTGCTCTCAATTCAAAACGGGCAGTATCACTAGCATCCGTCAACTATACCCAAGCCTCACGAGAAAGTCTGGCCTCACTCTCTATAAGTTTTGTAGTGCGAGCATGGGCGTGTCTATCTCTACACAGCATGTTGAGCTGACCGCTCATCAATGACCTATCATCCGGTGCATCATCAAGTCTCCTATAAATCTCGTTAGTATCCTGCCTAATAGTCGTGACAAAATTTGTCATCCGCTAACTCAGCCCTGCTACATCAGTCGTTGCTGATGTCCCCTGCATGTCCTTAACTATCTCATCCCAAGTATCTTTAATCCCATAACATACCTCTCTCTCAAGGTCTCGCCTAATTTCATCATCCAAAGTGCCAACAAATCCATAGTCTGCTCTAAAGCCTCTAGTGGGTCCAGCAATGGGAGTAGATGAACTCTTACTGACCTTAAATCTCGGACCTAGAGCAATACACAACCTCTTCCGAGGCGGTAACGTAACCTCGAAAACACCTGCTCTACAGTCAGTAGAGGGAAGAAGCAAAGGTAGTGATCCTGATGGTGGTGTCTCTGATCAAGATGCTAAGATGTAGGTGGATGGTACAACAACTCTTATCATGGCCACAGATGCCCTGGTATGTGGAAGTGCAATAGGTAATGGTAGTGGTAGTGGATGGGAAGTAGATGGTGACTCAGCTCTCAACCGGATCATAGCAGCTCTATATCCCAAAGGACAAGTAGGACTAACATGTTGTGGTGGAGGTGATACAGGTAATGGTGATGATACTGGTAGAGGTGGAGATGGTACCTATGGTAGTGGTGATGAATATGATGTAAGTGGTGATGGTGGCGGAGTAGATATGGCAAGAAATCTGTAAACCTCTACCGCATACGGGAATGGAATAAGTGTCTGTTCCATGATAGAAATCCTGGCAGTGTTACGGTATGTGGGTGGTGGGACAAAGTCGGCGAGAGCTAGGTGCTCCTCATCCTCCTCCTTATCCTCGTCATCGTCCTCCTCCTCATCATCAGCATCGTCTCTGGAAGACTCCTCCTCCACATTATCATCATCTCAGTCATCGGGATAATCAGCTGGATCTTCATTAGGATCCTCATCATCCTCCTTCGGATCCTCTTCGGGATCGAACTCAGTAGTATAACCTGGTGAATCAGCAGTGGGTGAGACAACAGTAGGCAATGGTTGCTCCTTTGCTGGAAGCACATCATCCTTTGGTGGCATAAACTCTAGGTATACCGGCTTTGGTACATATGGTACATAGACAGGTGAAGGTAGGTACTCTGGACCAGGAACATAATCAGGAGAAGGTGGGGCCTGAAGAGCGGCCTCCACATAAGGGTCCTCTAGCATCATGGGTAGTCCATCAACTCTCAGAGATCCTATGTCTGACAGATCCTCGAACGGACTAGATACCTCCGTGTAAGTGACTGTGGAATCCTCTGAATCCGACATGACAAATTTAAAAATCAAAAGTAGCTTATATAAGTATTAATATAAGACCCTTATCATAGTATACATAGTATATTATAAACACGTATATCAATCATCAATGCATCTAGTCTAACCAACTAATGCAATAACTATTGTATGTATGTCCCGTGAAAACCCCTTTGTATGAATGCAATGTTTGAAGACGGTTATAGTCCAGCAAAAATATATGACCTGGTTCTCTATAACCTTGGCTCTTGATACCAATCTGTAACACCCCCAAATTGGGTCGCATTGGAATATGGGTTGAGAGTGTTACTTCATAGATCAATAACACAAGATATATATAAGAACAACCATTTAAAAGTCATTTAAAACCGATACATTGGATTTAAAAAATTGTTGTTACATAAGTCCAAAATTTTACTTGTTTATTGTTCAAAATACAAAGATTTTAGTCCATAACAAATATATCCCCAAAATGTAATGCAACCAAATCTTTAATGCATATGACTTCCAAAATAACGACCACCAATGTATCCCGTGTCTTGTACCTCATTAATCTCCTGATAAAACATTGCTTAAAACGTCAACAATAATGTTGGTGAATTCATAGGTTTATAAAATGTATAATGTAGGAACGCAAGATTCCCCCATGATAATGCAACAGATGCAAACATCATAAAATGTAATTACGTTTCCCTAAGCTTATGACACTAAAGCTCGAAATATATGAATTATAATATAAATTGCCAACATTGCATGTGATGATGTTCTAACCCGCAACATCCCAAATATGACATGGCATACGTTCGTTGTCTAGCATACCGGCACAATGAGCATGACTCACCCGAACGGGGATGTCAATCCTAAATAGATCTATTTATAACATTCATGCTCACAACAAGTAATTGACAGTTCATGATAATGAGCTTAGAGGGTTATCGCTACTTAGGCAAACACGTAATCGTAATGTAAAATGTCCACTTGCGTCCAATTATAGAACATGCATATGTTTCTCACCCCAAAACTTTTAAATCATTATAAATGTAAAACGTGGGGCTATGAACTCACCTTAAGTGAGTGAATCGATAATGTAAATCACTAACAGAAAATGTGTCACGAATACGCCCGGATGCAACCTAATTAATTATAGGTCGTATGAGTACTAAGTACTTTGAATAACTAATACTGTATATAATTTTATATAGCTACATCACCATCTAATTGTATTTGTGAAATCATATTTATAAAGTGAAAATGTTTATATATATTACTTTAGTAAAAATGGCGTAACTTTATCGTTTTAAGTCCGTTTTTTACGTTCTTTACGTCCACGCTTTTGTATTAAGACGACGTATCAAAATATTACATTTTCATATTTTTAAGTCTCATCTGCAGTGAACAGTACTTTTAACTGTTCATTATAACTTTTTAAAATTTAAAACTATCGTAACTCGTTAAACGTCGTATTTATTCGTTTTAACTCCGATTTTAGGATTCTAAACCTCGTTAAAGTCATATCTTCGTAATTAAAAGTTTTATCTAACTAATATATTTTCCAAAATGTATATGAGATTAATAGTGATTTTCTTACTTTTCATAGTTTATAAATTAATTTTTATAAACTTTAATTATCGTAAACATGAAAAATCCATAACTCCTTCGTTATTGATCAAAAAATTATGATCCTTAATGTTTTGAAATCCTAAAAATATGTGCTTATTATGAAAAATAATTACATATTTTTATCAGAAATGGAAACTAATAAGTTTTTATAAAAAAAAATTTATAAAAGCTTTTATTTATCGTAAAACTTGCAAATCCCGTATCTTCTTCGTTATAGCTAGGATTTTCAAGTTCTCTATATGCCTACGATTGTTGTAACTTGTAGTATTTTATAAAAACATAAAATATATACTTTAATTTCGAATTTAAAACAGATTATTTGGATCATTTTGTTAAAGTGTGTTTAAAACTTGATATTATAAGTTTGTAGTTTAGTAAGTTTGTTATAAGTCCTATACAACCATTTATATCACATGTCTCATATATTTAAGTTCCTTAGTCCATCATTTGTCTAAGTGTGTCCATGATAACAAGTCCTTGTATTCCATTTACTTATAAACTTAATAAGTAACTTTAAACCATTAACTTATATATACTTTATATAAATTAGCCAACACTTTAATAATACTTATACTTATATTACAACATGTATTTAACATCCATATAACATATGAAAAAGTATATCATACCATGATCACAAGTAAAAGTCTATTTTACATGTTAATAAGTTTCTTAGATGGTGATTCACTATATAAACATAATATACATATGAAATAACAAATGTAAAGAGTTTAAGGTTTTTAGATAACCTTAATATGATGTAGGATGATGAACAACAAGATCTAAACCCTATTTTAGATATTAAACCCAAGCTTCCAAGATTATAAACCCTAAATTCCAAATGAAACCCTAAGGTTAAACCTTTCTTGATTAACCCTTGTAAATGCTAAACCAAGCCTTCAAACCTTCTTGTAATACCTTAAATATGATGTAAGATCACTTGTATACTTGCTAAATAAATTTTGTATGGATTTCTTAGTGTGTTTGTGGTATGCCGTGGGTAGGGAGAGACAAAGAGAGAGTGTTTGTGTTTTTTTCACTTAAGGAAATATCTTGTGTGTTTTTCTTACTAGTTAGTCACTCTTATATACTATGAAGACTAGTCAAGATTTCCTATAGAAAGTCTAAGACATGTGGAGTAAAACATGGAAGTCTTTTGGTCAAGTTACTTGCCATAGTACTTAGTTTTAATGAGATTCATGTTGTACAAGCTCAAGTTGGTCATTTGTGAATGTTTCCATCCAAAAATAAAGGGGGAGGGGGTATGAACTAGTTGGTGACTTGATCTTTTATAAATCTCTAGTATAACTTGAAGTATTAAGATGTAAAGGTTAAATATAAATGTAATACTTATAAATTGTATTGTTTGGTTTATTTACTTCATGTGGAATTCGGCCAAGATGAGTAACATAGGTGAAGTTTTATAAAACTTTAGGTATTGGGTATAATAATGGTTATTTGTTGAAGCGTAGAAAAGTTTTGGTGGTTCCGGGTATGCCTAAACGTATTTTATCGCGAAACGTAAACACCTTACGTAACCAATAAAAATAAAATGTGCAAAGTTAATAATTATCCTCTAAATAATTATCTAACCCTTGCTTGACGTAGACATTTAATTGTTTGATGCCTGTTTACGTTGAATGATAATTTTTAGCTTACGCGATTTAACTTAATGATTAAAATTAAAAGCAAACGCGTACAAGACTACAAATAAATAGTGAAATATATGATGTGATACAATGACCTAAAATATGGATTGTTACAGTGGTAAGTGTGATGGTCAACAAACTGCATGGTTATGGTTATTTGGAGGAAATTATGGTGAGAAGAGCTGGTCGACAACTGTACAAGTTCAAAGAAGGTGACTTCCTTAATCTACACTTGAATGACACTAAGGACATGATTCTTCTTGTTGTACAACACAAGTTATTCCATCTTGATGGTGAAGTTATTGTCTACTTGGCGGTGGCACTGCATATGTTCATTAGAAGTCTCATCATCAAGAAGAGAGTCAAAGATGTCCAATTGGGTGTGGAAAGTTACCAGAAGAAGCTCAATATCACTAAGCCTCAAAAGGACTTTCCTAGAATTTTTGCCTAAGAACTGTACACACCATCATTTGAACCACCAATAGTGGTCTACGAAGACTTAAGAAATCGAAAGAAACTGATGTGAGCTGATGAGCTCTACAAGTTCTCGGACAGAACGCTCAAGAAAGTTCGTGACACTCTTCACCCCAGACTGCACAACTTTCGACTTGGATATAACGATGACATGCCCAGAAGAAAGTGGTCAGTCATGGATCAGAAACCTTCAGGCATTATGGTGGATTTGATTGATAAGAAGATGATGGAGAGGCGGATCCTCAGAAATTTGGAAAGATTGGTTGGTGCAAAGGAACTTGAGATGGAATACAGGCTGATGCAGAGGGCAGTATGACTTTGTCATACTCGGTCTTCTTTCATAACAGGTCCAATCTCATTATATATCTTGTGAATATGATATATAAGTAGTGTAGACTAGTAAAATATGCAAATATATACAGTGTTTGAGTACAAATTTTCAAGAATGTTTAGTAAATTCAAAATCTTTCAAATTAATGTACTCAACACTATATATATAAATTCCTCATAAATTGAGAGGAGCATTAAAATGATCCTAATAAGGCTTGCTAATAATTAGAACATCTCTCTCCCCAAACAGTTTTTAAACATATTTGAATCAATTAATATACAAAATATCAAGAGATTTGACATTTTTGATAAGGGGAGAAAATGTGAGTAAAATATATAACTTGTAACATGTGATCAGTAAAGACTCAAGTCTGATATCCTCTCTCTCTTGATGCATGTGTTAAGAGGGGCATTTTTGAAAAGTAAAACTATCGAGGTACAAATGTTTTGATATATATATATATATATATATATATATATATATCACGTACGTTGATTGAGTTTTCTAAATGGTTTTAAGGCAATGAGAACAATACCCAAAGACCGACCATGTACTTAATTTTATTAGAGTTATAAGGTGGTTAAGTATACGTATTCGTTCCTATGATCCAGCCAGAACTGGAGGGATCTACCCAGGGACATTCCATTAGATAAAATAGAATTCCATAGGTATGATAGAAAAGGAGTAAAAGTGAGAAAGGAAAAAATGCAGACTAAGACAGAGCCAACATTGGAACAAACCCAACAAGGTGTTAGTGATGAAGTCTTGGTAAGCATTAAAGGGGTTGAAGAATGAAAAAGAAAATTAAGGATAAAGGGTGTAAAGAAAGAATCCCTCCATACACTTAGGCAAAAACTGGGTCAATACATATGCTATTAGAAACACTAAGATGTTGTCTGGTATTGAAGATAGATATCATGGACCCAGTGATGCAAAGCACAACCCTCCCTAGTTACTTAACGTCTCTCAAAAGACACTTGTTTCATTTCTCACAGAGATTAAACACATTTCTATCAACTCTCTCACTCTGAGTTAGTTGGTATTGAAAATGTGGCAGTCTTCTCCAGCCTCTGATTACTAAAACTAAAGTGCACTATCGAGTCTAGAGCCATAAAAGAGATTATACATAAATCTCATTAGGACACTAATCCAAAATATACTTGTTATTCATGCACTGTGAAAACAAAAAATATCTTAAGAGTCCTACACGTTATCCTTGTGAAATTGCCAGAACATTAGTGTAACATCCGAGAATTTTCGGATTTTTAAGATAACTATTTTACCCTTTGACTTTTAGGTCTGGCTTGACTTACAAAATCAACCATCTAAATCACGTTTTCACAGCTCGGACCCTAAAGCAATTCGATGTGAAACGACATTCCTGACAACTTTTCAGTTTTGCCCGAGACCTGGAAACGAGCCGAAAAGGGCTAAAACAGCACCGCAAACATTTTTCAAACAATATACAACGCGGACACACAAAAACAATTAAATTTGTTTTTAATTATCAGTATTTATTTAATAAAAATATTAAATAAATTAGTCATCATTTTAATTAAAAGCGTTGCGGATAACGCGAATACTCGAGTTGAAATCCAATTTTATTTCGGACAAGGCGAAACCGGTTCACAAAATGAATAACATATATTTTATTAAATGTTATAAAATATTTATGAAACATTATCAAGTAAATACTCATTTTTATCAGAAAAATGATTCGGAAAACAATGGCGCAAGTTTCAAGAGTTGAATCATCCGTTAAGTCCTTCAAACGAGTCCCGAACCGATACGTATCGAAGTTTTACTAAAAAGTTACAAAACGAACCCTGGACTATTTCAACTTGTCACTTTTGATTTAAAGTTTTAATATATATATAAAATTATATATATTTATTTCATTTATACAAATAAAAACACACACACACCCACATCACTACTCTCTCCCTCCCCTTTTATCCGGCCACCGCCCCACCACCATCTCCGGCGACTATTCCGGCCATCACCGCCGCGCCGCCTATTGATCTGATAAGTAACACGCCCCGGATCCTTATTCCGCTGCGACCCATTTTGGGGGTGTTACACCCACCGCCGGCCACCGGCTGCCACCGCCGGAAAAGTTTTCCGGCGACCATCTCCGGCCACCACCCAACCACCACCCACCACTGCTGCCATCATCACACCACAACCCCTCGTGACCTGATTTATCCGATCCCCTAGGTCACGCACTTCCACGCGCCACCACCACCTCACTACCACCACCCACTCACCCCGCTGTCACCACAACCACTCCACCACCGCGACCACAGCCACCATGACCCGAGAAGGGTGCGTTGGGTTTATAAAATCCACCACCCAAAAAGGGGTGCGGCTGGTTCGCTGTAAAACCACCACCCATGGGCGCGTTTGGTCCGGGTTGAAGCCACCACGACCCACAAGGGTGCGTGGGGTGTCGGGTCAAACCACCAGCGGGTGCGTGGTTTGGTTTGTCTCTGCCACCCACGAGGGTGCGTTTGGTTTCGTTAACAACACCAAGGGTGCGTTGGTTCTGTTATACTACAAGAAAAGGGTGCGTTGGCAGCCACAACCCACAAAAGGGGTGCGTTTGATTTAGTTAGAAAACAAGTAGGGCGTGTTTGGGTTCAGGTTTAACATCGCTATAGGGTGTGTTCGGGGGATTTATAGCGGTTAGGGTGCGTTGGGTATATGGCAGCAGCGGGGGGTGGGCAGGTAGGGGTGTTTGGTTTTGTTATAAATGAGAGGGCTGCGTGTGGTTTGTGTTATAAACAGCCGAAAAGGGTGCGTTTTGGTTCTGGGTCAGCCGCACCAAAACAGCCGACTAGGGTGCGTTGGGTTCGTTGGGGTGTTCGTGTGGGATTATAACAATTATGGGGGTGGGTTTGTTTTGATGAAATACCAAGATTTAGGTGCGTTTGGATTTAGGACCGAATTAGGGTTGTTTGGTTTGGGTGGCAGCCGCACCATATGGGCGCGTTTGGCTGTCACAAGCCCACATAGGGTGCGTTTGGCTGGTTTCCACCAGCATAGGGTGCGTTTGGTATTAACACAGCCCACAAGGGGGCTGTTTGGTTTAAGGGATAACACCAAGTAGGGGTGTTTGGTTTGGCAGAATAACACAAGGGGTACGTTTGGTTGGCTGCCCAACACCGAAAGGGTGCGTTTGGGGTTAACAGGAAACCGGTTAGGGTGTGTTTGGTATAGCAGAAACGCGGATAGGGGTACGTTTGGTTGGACAGATTTACACCAAGGGGTGCGTTTGGATCTGGTTAAACAGCCGTTAGGGTGCGTTTGGTTAGCGGCAATCAACAAGGGTTCGTTTGGTTTATATATATCAAAACAACAAATGAAAACAACATAAGGTTTTAATAAATATCAAAACCGGATAAATATTTATTGGTGGTTTTAATTGGTTAAATAAATATAATATTTATTAATTTGTTTAATTTAGATATAATAATATACATATATATTATATCTAGAAAACGTGAGTGTTTGAAATATTAACACGTTAACAATTGCAACATATATTGAATATAGGAAACGTCGGGTTTTACGAAAATGGAAACGTTATATAAACGGAGAATTCATGACGAAATCTATATAATTTTCTATATTTACGATTCACTAAAACACTATTATTTTAGAGAACCGATAAAAGTAATTAAGATATGTTCTAAGATATATTAAATGGTATTATACAATAACCTGGACAACGAACGAAAAACTATACTTTTACATTGAGATAACCATTTTAGACGCGACCTGTCGAGGAAACGAAATATAAGTTTATAAAATATTATTTTATATTTTATAATTTTCAGCTAGAAGGTAACACCATAACTATTGTAAAAGTTTTACAAACGTCGTGTGTTTAATTTATAACTTAAAGACGTGTGTCTACAAGGACTTTTTAATAATTAAATGAGTTGTCGAAATAATTGGTTTAATTATTTACTCTCACTTTTTATATAATACTTGCAAAGTATTATACAGTTCACATTAATCCTTGAGTTGTCTGTCTTTATTATATAATTCGCGGTACGAGTTATACAATGGTTTATTTTTCATATGTAATATATATAGAATATATATTACACACTTTGGGTATATTTTCAATTTATTTATTTAACCAACCACCAAACCATTACAACGTTAAATCTAAATCTTTATCAACGCGTCGCGTTGACATAACAATGCATCGGGGAACCTAAATATATTATCCTAGGCTAGCGGATCTTAGCCTTTAAGATTAGTTGCAACTTCTTGATCGAGCCGCTTCGTCTTCAGTTCGTATTGTGCATATTAGATGCCTATCTGCCAATCGTTCTTCATCATCAATGTGAGTTTCATAGCCCCACTTTTACTCGTTTTGGATAAATGTTTTATATCTTTGGGGTGAGAACATGCTTGTTACAAATTCAATTACGTGTTCGATTTAAACTCGTTACGTGCTCATTTACAACTCGTTTGCATACATGTTTACAAAGGCATTTACATGGTCGATTACCTTACATACTCATTTATATATCTCGCGAGGAGATACAATACTTGGTTAAATTTTTGGAACGTAAACGCATACTATACTTTTATGATTACGGATTAGCTTAGGTTGCATGAACTGTAAATCACTTGGAGGGTGAGCGCGAATGTTATGAAATAGATCTATTCGGGATTGACAATCCCCGTTCGGGTGATTAGCTATCACTGGGCAAACGAACGTTATAACATGTCGGAACACGATTGGTTGAGTCTTCAAGGCCAACAATTACATACACATGAATATTTTCAGAAATGCCCAGGTGTTCTTGGAGGGGACACCTATGATGGGTACACATTATTTTCATTAATGCCCGGGTGTTCTTGGAGGGAACACCTACGATGGGTACACTCTTACTGTGCCTTGAATAAAGTGGCATACAAACAAGTCTACGTCACAGTTTCATGAACTTAGAGTAATTGTAATCATTGTTTTATACACATAGGAATATTTACGTCGCCTTGAATAAAGTGGCAATACATACTTTCATCAGTGGTGGTCTAACTATACATACGTTTTTGTAACTATATGGGAATTAAAATGGTCATGCATATTTTACTAAAAATCATACGTACATTTTGGAAGGACCTTTAAGGATTTAAATGGTCACACAATTATTTTATGATACTGTAGGGAGACAGTAGTCACTAAACGTTTTTATATGACACTGTAATGATACAGTGGGCAGATACATTTATTGGAACTAACGTTTATATTTATAGAAACCTATGAACTCACCAACTTTAATGTTGACACTTTTAAGCATGTTTTTCTCAGGTGAATTAAATGCTTGGATTTCCTGATGTGCATTGGAGTCTAAATTGACAAGATTTCATACTTGGGTTTCTACAAATGATCAAAACTCGTTGTGTTGCTTTCAAGCTTTTCATTGTGATGCAATTATAGGACAACTATTATTTTGATTTCAGAAAATCAACGAGATTGTTTTTACAAACGACACATTTAGAGGTCGTTCTCTTGTATCTAGCGTTGTGTATTATGAAGTAGCACCCCAAGTGGTATTCCGCTGCGTTGTTGTATTTTTGGGGGTGTTACAATTAGAGTGATACTTAAGTATTCACAGTGACGATGGAAATCCTTCCAAAGCCAACATCAAACAAGCTCTATGGTAGGCGACTTGTGAAATCCAGTACGGATCAAAATTGTGAAAACTGAATATCATATATCGGTTTAGTATATGAATTGACGGATGAATTTTGAAAAAGATAAAATTGTTGGTGTGTTATAAAAATATTTATTCCTTAACATACCAACTGTGTTTCCTAAGATTAGTTTTCAATCTTATGTCCATGGGAAGCCTTACAAGGGTATCTGGACATAGGAAAAGCTAAAAATGAATTAACGACTCAATCGGGAAGATAGTAACTTACCGTTTCACTCTTACCGTATTGTCTGCTTTGAGATGCTTCGGTAACGAGAACGGCTAGTGTAGCTGTGCACCCTGTCAAGGAGATTCTTTTGAATTCTACCTGATCACATGCAGTATTTTTACTGATTAACGGGGAACCGTGGTTATTGCAACCATATTCAACGAAGTGACAGAGACACTTTCGCTCACATCTGTTGATGTTAGCCGTGTTTTTATGTAAAGTGATCATCATTATATATTCCCGAGCCTTGTATAGGAAAACATAGTTTACGGGAATTCATTTTAGCTAATTAGTCCTAAGTGTCGGGCTTTAAGCCCATTTGTATAAGATTAGGCCCAAAGAAGGAGTCCATACTCTTTGTGGTATAAATACAACCCTCCTAGCATGTTAGGAGGGTGTTGGTTCTCATTTTCCATAGTTAATGAAAGCCTTTCATTTTCCTTTTTAATCTTTCTCTCTCTACTTCTTTCTCTCTCTAAGATTTCATGATTTTTGTATGTTTTGGTGATGAAATGATAGCCTAACATGTGATATCAAGAGCCAAGGAGTGTTTAGTGGTTGTTTTTAGCTTATTTACACAGCTTATTAAGAGTTTTTTTGGTTCGTTTTGTTTTTTCCATTTAAAACCGAACGTAACTTTTTTTCCATCTTTTTTGTCTATTTTTTCGCCTAAAACTTGTTATTTTCAATGATCAAGTTGTACTTTTGTTGTTGTTGTGCTTATTAGAAGCTTATTTGGGCATCAAAACAACATTTTGGGTTCAAAAATTCTAGGCTTAATTTTGAGTTTTAGTGAAATATGCATTTTTTAAGACACTGAAATATGTATGAAGAACAGTGAAATGTGCACTTTTGATGTTTAGTGAAATGTGCAACTGTTCTTCGTAGCGAAATGTGTAAGTTAGGGTGATAGCGATTTGTGCAGGTACATATTCCGTGGCGATTTGTTACAATTATAGGAAACAAAACTTTGGCAAAATTCAGATTTGGTAGTGAAATGTGTTAAGGTGATTTGTGTATGTGCGTAAATCACTACGGTAGCGAAATGTGCAACTACCATAGTGAAATGTGTTAAGGCGATTTGTGTACGTGCATAAATCACTACCGTAACGAAATGTGCAACTACCGTAGCGAAATGTGTTAAGGAGATTTGTGTGTGTGCGTAAATCACTACCGTAGCAAAATGTGCAAATACTGTAGCGAAATGTGTTAAGGCGATTTGTGTATGTGTGCAAATCACTATCGTAGCTAAATGTGCAACTACTGTAGCGAAATGTGTTAAGGCGATTTGTGTATGTGTGCAAATCACTATCGTAGCGAAATGTGCAACTACCGTAGCGAAATATGTTAAGCTCGTGGCTAAATATGACATACATCACTGAAATTCATTTTTCTATAGTAGTACCGAAAATCAAATTCGGTTAACAAATCTAAGCCAATTTCGGTTAACACAATCAAGCAAATTTTAGTACAAGGCCATTTTCAATAACATAAATTGAACTTCAATCACAACAATTCGTGTTTCACGGTTTCTTCTTGATTTAGTAAAATTGTAATAAAGACACATTTCTTTTTTCGGTTTAATCATAGAATTGTAAAATCCCGTGAACTTGAATTTCATTTTTATAAGCATTATTCACTAAAACGATCCTACTATATCATTTCACATCAATTTTGCAATGTCGACTCAACAAGACATTTATGCTGCTGGTTTCAAAAACCGTCCACCTATGCTTGACAAAGACAACTATGTTCTATGTCTTGTCGTCTTCTTCATTATGCAAAGAGTAAACCAAATGGAAAGTTAATCTACAACTACATTATGAATGGTCCATATGTCAGATGAATGATTCCTGAACTAGGTGATCTAGACCGTGAAGTTCCTGTTGCTGAAACCTTTCATGAGCAAACCGATGAGGAACTTACTAAAAAAGAAGTAGAGCAAATGGAAGCTGATGATTAAGCCATTTAGATCATTTTAATGGGTCTTCTTGAAGACATCTATGCTGCTGTTGATAGTTGTGAAACTGCTTAGGAAATCTGGTTACGTGTTCGGTAAATGATGAAAGGTTTTGATATTGGGATTTAAGACAAAAAGGCTAAGTCTTTAATGAATGGAAAAGGTTTAGTTCTACTGATGAGGAATCGAATGAGTCTTACTATCATCGCTTCTCTAAGTTAATGAATGACTTCAAAAGAAACAAACATTTTCCAAAAAAGATTGCCAGTAATCTCAAGTTCCTAAACAACCTACAACCAGAATGGAGATGACATGTTACCATTGTTCACCAAACAAAGGATTTACATAAGTATATTAGACTCAGTTATATGATTTCTTGAAATACAATCAGATGGAGGTAAATGAACTGAGGGCAGAACGACTTGCAAGAGCACATGATCCTTTTGCACTTATGGAAAATTCCAATAATCCTTACAATTATCCAATGTTCCACCAATATCAACCATCACCGGTCACCTACATGCAACAACCACCACCCGAACAACAATTACAACCCACAACCATCATTCAACCAGAACTACATGCAACAACCAATTATTAACCCTAAAGACATTTCCGATCCCACAACAACAATAAACATTGAACTTGTTCTAATGGCTAAGGCATTCAAACTAAACTACTCAACACCAACCAACAACAACTAGAGAATTTCATCCAAACCACACAATAAGCAGATTGCACAACCGGGTATGAATTGTTGAATCCCAAAACACTAGATCTACTGCCTTAGGTTATAAGGTTATTATTACCTTGGTAATCACAAGATAATAATGTGAGAAACTTTGTTGAAGTGTTTCACCAAAGGTTATGCGGAATCTAACCTTTAGTGTTTAAGAAGAATAACAATGGTAATGGAATGGAACAGTGAATAACCAACAAGCCTTAATATTATTGATTGAATAATACGAGTACTCAAAAGTACTAGGGTTTACAAAACCTTAAAGCTATAAGAGTAGTATGTGAAAGATGTGTGTATATGATATGTGTATTTCTACTCTAACCTAAGGACCCCCTTTATAGCACAAGGAGCCCTGTATAATATAAGACCTAACTAGATCTCCTAAATCACAAGGATAATCAGAGTACATTCTATATATAACAATAACGCGTATTTGACTATGTGTAGATCTTATCTTCATGCTGCAGTGGAAAGTCTTCAACCAGTGGAAACCTTGTAGTGGGAAAATATACTAACAGTGGGAAGTTCTTCTAACAGTGGGAACCATTCAACTAACAGTGGGAATCCCTTAGCATTTCATTCCCAACAATCCTCCATATACTTGATACTTCACCTTCATATCAAGTTTCCAGAATAAAATGATTTCCTGGAGAGGATGCTTTCAAACCCCTTATTCCTTCTTGAGTTGTCTCTTCTAATTAGGTTGAGGGGGTCATTGACATCACCATCCTCTTATAAATTCACTTACTACACACTTGTGATCAAGCATCTTCTTAAGTGTAGTCTTTTGAAAAGGATACTCAACATCATCAAGCATGTAGATAATCATTCCTTCCATTGACAAGCAGTGTACTTTACATGATTTGTACATCTTCCAACTCTTAATAGGAGCTTCAAACTGCCATAGTAGATCAGTGGCAACAGGTTTAAACATGACCTTTATAGGCCAAAACAGACATTTTTCCAGGTCACTCTTTGGGAGTTCTATCTTGAACCTATCTTTGACTAGTTTCCATAGTGTCACCAAGTCATCTCTGTCAAAATCCTTAAGAATCAGACTCAAAGTAATGATATACCCTTTGGTGCTTGTCCAACTCTGAGTATCTGGTATACCTCCCTTAGCTTGTCCTTGTAAAAATTTTCAATTACATATGGGTAGCTTGACAACTGAAGGAGTAATATTCACTGAAGACTCTTCCCTAACTAACACTACCCATTGTTGAAGATTGATAATCTCCATCTGATTATCACTTTCTTGTTGTCTTGGAGATGAAACATCACTTGTCTTCAACCTTTTTTTGCCTTGACTTTCTCCAATAGGATTCCTGACCTCTTGAGACTTTCACTTTCTTTCTTGGAATCCATAGCACAAAAATCTTGTATGCTTTCCCAAATGGAAATAAACTTTTCTCTCTACACTGATCAAAAGTCTTTCCCATGAGGTCTTTTGTATTCATCTAGCATGGACTTCTTAAGGACAGATGTGTAAAAATTTTCTTCTTTTAGAATTTTGATGCAAACCTTTGTTTGTGAGTCTTGGTATTCATGATTCTGGCAAAATTCTTCTGATTGTTAATGAGTTATGTGATTAACTCAGTCTTCTCTTCAATGGTCAGATCATTTTCAGCTTCTTCATATTCTGCCATATGTTTGTTAATCATCACATTACTCCTGTCAAGCTCATTAATCATTTGTCTAAGATCTTCTTCAGCATGAATTCTGGCAATCTCTGCATCTCTTTCAATCTGTTCTCTCCCTATTCTTTTGATCTTTATGAACAAATTCTTCTGAATTATTAGCAATTGTAAAACTCATTTATGATTCCTTCGAACTTAAGCTTTAGGTGCTTCTCTGATTCTGTCATAATCTCCTTCCCTTTCCTCTTGTCTTCCTTCCCAGCAGATGGTATACTAATAGGAATATAAGATGTAGATCTGATGACTACCTCTCTTGAATCTCTTGGTCTTCTTGTATAAGGTGTTGTATCTCTGGAAGTGGTAAGAACTTCAGCAGTAGGATCTTTCTCACTAGCAGTGATAGTAGCAGTGGAAAGATTTGAACTTACAGGGAGAACTTATGGACTTTTTTTTTAGCTGTGGTAAAAATTTCTTTAAACTTACAGCTAGGATATTTGTACAGTCAATAGAACTCAAAACATTTGATAGATCATCTTGTTTTTGTACTCTCACTTCTTTATTAGTACTTCTGCTACTAATCTTTTTCAGCATCACTTTAAAAACACATTACCTCCTCCTTGATCTATTCTCCCCGGTTTGGTGTATCTCTTAAACTCCTTCTCTTGGATTTTGAGCATCCTCCAAAGTCTGAATCCTGGCCTTTAATAGCTTGATTTCTAGATCTTGACTCTGGATCTTTTCAGTCATTTGAGTTTGTTGGCTTTGCAGAGTGGTACAAAATTTCATCAATTCCTTAGGCTTTTGTTTTAGACTACCCTCGTCACCACCAAGAGAAGTAACCCTTAGAAATGATTCATGGGGCATGGCAGAGGTCTTAGGTATGTTTTCTTTGTCATATCCTGTTATAAGCTTTCAGTTGGCAGTAGGGAAAGCCCTCTCCATATTTGTTCACCTATTATGAGAGGTAGAATCTCATCTGCAATAGGGTAAAAGGCCTTTAGAATTAGAACATCCGCTTATAGCCCTTTTGGTATTCCTCCAGGTGTGGGAGTGTGGAGATGGAAATGTTTGTTGTGTGAGGCTAGAGTTGCATTCAATGGACGTAGTTTAAGCTTCTGGAGGAGTGGATTGTTATTTCGTTTTGACATTGTGAAGTTGTGAATGGATATCGGATCTTAAGTAGGTAAAGTGTTTGTTGTTGTGGATTGAAATCAATTATCGTCACACAAGTTTTCTAAAAAAAAATTGTTCGGTTGTTATATGAAGTACCTAATTCGGTTCATGCTTATTCGGTTCGTTAGTTCGGTTGTCTATTTCGGTTCACAAAGAAAACAACTAGTTCGATAGTCTTGTTCGAATGAGCTTGTTCGAATGAGCTTGTTCGAATGAGCTTGTTCGAATGGTGCTGGTTCGAATGAGCTCGTTCGAATGGTGCTAGTTCGATGGTCGTTGTTCGATCAACAAGAAATACACGCTCGTTCGATCAAAACTAATCGTCGCTCGTTCGATCAAAACCAATCGTCGCTCGTTCGATCAACACTAATCGTCGCTCGTTCGATCAAAACTAATCGTCGCTCGTTCGATGAAAACTAATCGTCGCTCGTTCGATCAAAACTAATCGTCGCTCGTTCGACCACGCTCGTTCGATCACGTTTGAAGTAAAGACACTCGTTCGATCAAACAAAGATGGTGCTCGTTCGGTCCTTGAAGTAGGATCTAGTTCGATCCAAAACTGAATATCCCTCGTTCGATCCTTGACGTAGTACCCTCGTTCGTTTTCAAGAGAGAATTTCGCTCGTTCGAATAAGACACCAAGAACTCGTTCTTTTCTTCCTTGCGTTGTGGCGATTTCTTAGCCACGCACGAAATAACCACGATTACAAGAAAAATTACAACCACTAAATCGAACAAAAACTAAACCCACCCGTGGCGAATGATACCAAATGTTATCCCAAAAGCTTAATCCATACACAACATAAGCTATACCAATAAGCAAAATAGTAGAAAGATAGAAAGAAAAGTTGGAAGATTTATTAGAGAGAAACTAGAGAGGTGGAAGATTACACACACACATACAAGTGATGAAATGGTAACCAACACCCTCTCCATGTGAGGAGAGGGTTCTATTTATACCCTTGAGCCATGAGTGGCTTATGGGCTTTCTAACTTGGGCCGGGCTTGGCTTTTCTTGGGCTTTGAGCCCGAAACATAGACAATATTAGATTACAATCCAAGCCCGTTGAACCCGACTAGCCTATTACTTAACAAGACTAATTATGACTAATAAGACCGATAACATTCTTGTTCGACTTATATAAAATTAAGGCTAACATAGGAACTTTATGGTCTAACAGTAGGAAATATTCCTAAGGGTATCAACATAACTTCAATAATCAAAAGTAAGTCTACCCTATCCATACATACATACTTGCAAATGCAAGAGAGACATGCATGAATTCATGAGTCCTTTGCTCGCTATTTGACCCATGAAGAAAATTGATACACATATTTACCATTGTATCCCTGTTTAACCTATTGAAAAATTTCTCTGAGGCACCACCCTACCACGTCCATTCTAGGTCAAATATCTTGGCAGTACAAGACCTTTCTTCAATAATGACACACCCAAATGCCACAGCACACCTCATGCTCACTAAGAATGCTTAGAGATACATAGGAGCAACTCTTGTGGACCAAATTTATGTATAACCCATGAATGAGGTCTCATACTACAGTGCCTCAAAAGTTAAAAAACTTAAGCAAGTATTTTAACCTCCATTCACCGGTGGGGATAGTCTAGGACTGACCATGAGTATTCTATGAATACCCTAATCCTAGAGGCTCCTTAACCTCAACCCAAGAGAAATTGATCTTACAGATATATAACTTATGATGTGATTCCACCCTCGACTCCATTGATGATAGCATAGGGATCTTTTCATGACTTGCTTATTCTGCAATTGTTAGTCCAAAACCAAGAAAAACACTAACAGTGGAAATGTAACCCAACAGTGGGAACATTTACACTGACAGTGGAAAACCTAACAGTGGAAAAATGACTAACAGTTGCATTTTACTTTAGCAGTATAAACACTTATTGATCTAATAGCAGTGCAAATCCTATACAAAACTTTACAAAAATCATGAGATAGACATATTAGGGGTCAAGCATTCCAATACTTACAACTAAGTACTGGAATCTCCCCACATCAAAGGCTTTTGTTAAAAGGTCTGCTACATTATCATCTGTATGAATATGATCCACATATATTAGTTTCTTTTCAAAGCAGTCTCTTATAAAATGATGTCTTATCTCAATATGTTTTGTTCTAGAGTGAAAGACAGGATTTTTGACTATACAAATTGCACTGTTATTATCAATATATATCTTAGTGTTCATGAAATTGTACCCATAGTCTAGAAGCTGATTTTGTATCCAAAGAACTTGCCCACATCCACTTGCAGCTGCAACATACTCTGCCTCAGTTGTGGAAGTGGCCACAATGGTCTGCTTCTTACATTGCCAAGAGATTAACCTTCTTCCCAAAAACTGACATCCTCCAGTGGTGGACTTCCTATCTTGACTAGCACCACCATAATCACTGTCTGAATATGCCACTAAGTCAAAGGGAGACTCTTTAGGATACCAAAGTCCTAACTTAGGATGTCCTTTTAGGTACCTAAAGATTCTCTTAACTGCATGAAGATGGCATTCTTTGGGTGTCACTTGATGTCTAGCACATGTACATACAACAAACATAATATCTGGTCTTGATGCAGTGAGATACATTAAAGATCCAATCATGGATCTATACAAATGAAGATCCACATCTTTACTAGTTCCATCTTTTCCCCAAGGATGCTCTCTATCCATGAGAGTGTTTGCTGACCTGAGGTCTGAGAACCCAAACTTTTTCAGAATATCACCAACGTACTTATCTTGAGAGAGGAATATGCCATCTTTCTTTTGTAACACTTGCAGACCTAGGAAGAAACTGAGTTCACCCATAGCACTCATTTTGAATTTGTCATGCATGAGAGCCTCAAATTCTCTGCACAACTTTGGATTGGATGACCCAAATATAATGTCATCCACATACACTTGTACTAGCAAAAACTCTCCTTTGTGCTTCCTGATAAACAAAGTCTGATCTATAGTACCTCTTTAAAAGCCATTATCCAACAAATACTTGGACAGAGTACCATACCAGGCTCTAGGTGCTTGGTGAAGTCCATACATAGCCTTGACCACCTTATAGACTTTGTGTGGAAACTGAGGATCTTGAAAACCAAGAGGCTGCATCACATACACTTCTTCATCAATAGTACCATATAGGAATGCACAACATCCATTTGATATACTGTAAAACCCATATAGGAAGCATAGGCTAAAAATAACCTAATAGCCTCAATCCTTGCAACTGGTGCAAAGACTTCTTCATAATCAATACCCTCTTCCTGAGTATGTCCTTGAGCCACCAGTCTGGCCTTGTTTCTAATGACTATTCCCCTTTCATCTATCTTGTTTTTTAAGAACCCATTTTGTCCCAATAGGTCTTACCCCTTTTGGACAGTCAACCAAAACCCAAACATTCTGAATCTGAAACTGTAGGAGCTCCTCTTGCATAGCTTCTACCCAGCTTGAATCTTTGAGAGCTTCAGAGATCTTTTTGGGTTCTTCTTAAGATAGAAAGGTTGAAAATAGACATAACTGTAGGATATCACGATCAGTCTTTTGATGAATTATGGCTAGAAAGCTTTGTTCATCAACATTCTTAGACTTATGTCTGGTTAAAACTGTAGTATCAACAAGACCAATTATCTGATTCTTTGGATGATCTTTATGGATCCTAAGAGTGGGGGTTGGACTGACTTGAATTGTAGTCTCTATATTTCTTAGATCAGCTTCTACTTCATTCAATCTAGTTGCATGAGTTGAATCTCCAAAGAAATCTTCCACTCTATTCTCAGATGAAACAGCATTGTATATAGATGGTGGCTGTGAGTATCTCAATCCTCCCCTAAATTTGATAACAGTTGGAACAGGTGTACTAACAGTGGGAACTGTAGATTCCACTGTTGGTGTTGAAGGAGGCTCAGATGGATCAATGGTGAAGATATTTTCTCTATTAGTGGGAACATGTATACTAACAGTGGGAACAATAGTTTCCACTATTGGAATTGAAGGGAGCTTAGATGACTCTTTTGAACTAGCAGTGGGAAATGTGATTCCACTGCTTTTAGGAACTTCTTTATTCACTTCATGTTCAACCTGTTTAGAAATATCTTGATCCTTATGAACCTCTTCTTGTTCCTTTTGAGGTGAATCAATAAGAATTCCACCACTTTTCTTTGCAGCATCATTTATAGTTATTTAAACATCATGAAACCAATTTGGAAGAGCTATGAATCTTAGAGGAGATCCTTTTTCCTTCTCAACTTTCTTTACATCTTCTTTTGTACCTGAAATGTTAGAAGAAGATGTTCCTGCACCAATAACTGGTATATAATTCATAAACTTGGTTAAGGATTCAATATCAAACAACCAGTATGGACCACCTGCTTTATCAATGACTTTACTTTCTAGGAAATTTATATGCAGGTTTTCCTCTATATGTTTGGTTCTCTTGTTATACACCCTGAAAGCTTTACTATTTAGGGAGTATCCTATAAAGAAACCTTCATCTCCCTTAGCATCAAACTTGCCTAAGTGGTCCAAGGTATTAAGAATCATGACATGACACCCAAACGGTCTTAAGAACCCTATAGCAGGGGCTCTTCCATTAAAAAGTTCATAAGGTGTCTTATTGAGTGGCTTAGTTACTAACACTCTATTTTGGACATAGCAAGCAGTGTTAACTACTTCAGCCCAAAAGTTATACAAACAAGAGTTTAGCATACACAACAAGGTCCATGCAGTCTTCTAATGAGAGTTTCTATTTCTTCTTTCATCAAGCCCATATCTGCAGAGTGTTCTTACATTACTAAACTCTCTCTTAATACCTTCCTAAATAAGAAATCATCATTTCTTTGTTCCTAAACACACCTCATTAAATCACATCTAAATAATTTTAACCTTAAGGTCTTTAGATTTCTATTTTCTGTTATGAAGTTTCTAAGGATCCTATATGTTTCATCCTTAGTTTTTAGAAAGAAAGTCCAAGTAAACCTAGAAAAATCATCAGTGACAACTAAGCAATACCATTTATGGTTCAGACTACTAATAGAGTTGGTCAAGGCAAAACCATATGCAAGGTGTGCAGGGGCTTTAGAAGTTGAATTCCACTTAACTTGACTAACATAAGGCCTTATGCTGTTTCCTTTTTAGCAATCACACATGAATTGTCATTTTTCAAATATTGGTAGGCAAACCTATAACATATTATTTCCTAACCAATTTTATTCATGTTTTAAAGTCTAAATGACCTAATCTTCATGCCATAACATGCTTTTCATTTACAGAGGCACCTAGCAATCAAGCAAGTCGCATTTTTTACTAGGGACAATGTCTTTTAAGTCAACAACATACATATTCTGCTGTCTAGGTGTTCTAAGTAACACATGCCTATCATCCTCAAGCTTAAAATCTCTACCCAATACAATGCACTCAGAATCAGTGAATATGACACAATTTTTGTTATCACAGATTGAGATCCATCTAAACAATTGTAATTAAGCCTCTTTACAAAATGCACAATTTCAAATTCAATTTTACCATCTTTATTGTGACCTTTGCCAGTAATAGCTTTCCACCTACCATATATCTATATTGACACATATCCTCCATTCATAAGGCTCATAATCCGATAAGTAAGGATATGTTGCCAGTCATGTACCATGAGCAACCACTATCCAAAATCCTTTATCAAACATATTATCCATGGTTTTTGCCCTGCATAAATAAAGAGAGAATTAGTTCTCTTTGGGGACCTAAGCCATTACTGACTTGAGTCTGCCTTGTGTATCAATGTATTGATATTTCTTGAATGTCACTGATACACCATTGACATTTGAACCTTCACCAAAGATTTTCTTAGGTTTCCAAATCCAACGAGCTGAGGCCTTAACAGCTTTTCCCTTGTTTCCCTTAGCAGCAATAACTGTTGGCTTAGCAGTGGGACTTTTAAGCTAGCAGTGGGATTTTTTGTTCTAACAGTTGGAACCTAAATTTTATTTTTAGCTACTGTTTTTCTTTCAAAGGGCCTTTTTACATTTGAATATGTTGATTTAACAAAAGATTTCATTTTTGGTTGAGCAACATTCAAAGATGTTCTGGCAATGGAAAAAGATCTGTTAGGAGCAATGGTTTTTATGCCAGATTTGAGCAAAATAGCTTTGGGTGTTAAGTTTCCTTGGGTATAATTAGCCCTTGACCAGTTTTTCCCTTTATTTACCTACTTAATTTTATTACAGTTAACCTTCAAATGCTCAAAGCTACCACATTTAAAACATGCTTTATTTTGCATTACAAAGTCTTTTCCTGGCTGTTGGGATTTTAGATTGTTCCAATTCCTCTGGTTTCCTCTAGGTTGATCTCTATTCTGATTAATGGTAGGCTTGATAGACACAATAGGTGTGGATTCACTATCACTTTCATCCTCAGAATCCCAGTCCTCAATTATTGGAGGACCAAAATTGTTAGACCTAACATTAGAGCTTTATGTGATGTTCCTATATAACTTAGCATATTTAGCAGTTAGTTTCCTAGCATTTTCAATATTATTGATTTTAATGACATTAGGACCACTAGACTCTTTTACAAAGTTAATTATGGGCTTTGTCACAACATTACTAGATGTTCCTCCATGTTCATAAGCAGTCAAGTTATTTCCATCTAGTTCACCTCTTACATCATTTGTCACATCTACACTAGGTGTGGGCCTAGTATAGTTAGTGACAGTGTTATCAGCAAATTCAAGTAAACCTATCCAAGACAAATCTGGCATGGGAGATGGATAGATTTGTGCAGGAGGGGGTGGCACAACACTATACTCATTAAGCCCCAGACCCGTCTTATCCTTAACAGATCTTTGAGTTTCTAACATTTGATCTAAGTTTTTAGATGAGTTTACAAACTTTTCTAACTTAGAATCAATGCCATCTCTCTCTTTCTTGACTTCTTCAAGCTCATTTGTAAGATACTCAATTTTATCATCCTTAAGTTCTAAATCTCTTTCTAAGACTCTTATATTTTCATAGAATTTAGATTCATTTATTTTAAACTCAACCAACCTAGCTTCAACCTGAGATAAGCCTCTTTTGTAATTACACAAATCTGATTCACTATTAAAAAGTTCTTCTCTAAGCTTACTAATTTTAGTAGTGAGGTTTTCTGTGTTCTTCCTACAAGATTTAGAACAATATGAATTATTATATACCTCATTGTCTGAGCTTGAACTAGACATTGCCATCAAAGCAAATTATGTTGATATAACCTCTTCTACTACAAGTGCTTGATTCTCTGAAGCTTCATTTTCTTCAGCTATAAAGCTCCAGTCCCATCCAATGCCATCAATGGCCATCATTGCCTTATGGCTAGACTCTTCAACCTTTGGCTCCTTCTTGTAGCTCTCTCTTTTACTTCTGTCCTGACTCCTTAGTGCTCTGCACTCTCTAGCAAAATGCCCCAATTTGTGGCAATTAAAGCATTCCACTTTAGATTTATCAAACCCAGCTACATCAGACCCTTGAACGGTAATCTTCTTACCAGTCTTCTTCCAGAACCTATCAGCCCTCATACTTAGCAAAGCCATATTCCATTTGATGTCCATCTCTTCAATGTCATCATCATTGATCTGAGTAATGTCCTCATATTTGATTTGAGAACCACTTTGCTAAGCAGCTATGTATGCACAAATAGTATCATGGCTAAAGGTAGCAGTGGAAACTTCAGTGCTAGTAGTGGTAACTTGACCACTAGCAGTAGAACAACTTTGAGCAGTAGGAACTTCACTTATTCAACAGTTGGTATTTAAAGAAGAAATGAAGGCCATATTTTGAGAACTTGATCCTCCCTTCTTCTGGACCTCTGATTCATAGACCTTGAGATGATTATACAAATCATCCAGACTCATTGTGTCTAGCTCATTTCTGTTTCTTTAAACAATAGTATGCATAAGCCATTCTAGTGAAAGGCTTGTCAAAAACTTCTGGTTCAGATCTTCTTGTTCAATTGGAACATCTAAGAACTCAAGTTGACTCACAATAGCCTGCAATCTATTAAAAGTTTGCTCTAGAGTCTCTGGTCCTTCAGCTTTGAAGTTTCAATTGTTGTTTTTTTTTTTTTTCTTTAACATATTCTTTTTGTCTTTTTGGTGCTTCATTTTCTACCAAAGGTCCGTAGTATGTGCTTCCCATAATTCCTTGGCTATTTTATACTTGCTGAATCTACCTCATGTTCATAACAGGGATAGCCAGCACAAAGAAGTTCTTGCCTTGACATCATTTCTTCTCTTTTCAAGTAGTCAGTTTGTTACAATAAAGCCACAAATCCCTCCATCCCTGCTCCTTGATGACGGAGTAGCTTCACTATATACACTTTTATCTTGTGCAAGAGCTTTATATGAGTCACCAAACTTTATTACATCCCATAGAGCATAATGTTCATGTGTAAGGTACTGTGTAAATCTAAACTTACAATGTTTAATTTTAAATTTAAGTAGGTGTGGGGCGGGTGGTGGGGGTGGTGGTGGGGTTGCCACCAGTATCAAAGAATAGAAGTTTGTGTAACTGGAGATTGATGTAACATAGGGATCCAATTCTGTTTGGAATGAGAAGTTGGAATATTATTCCTTCGTAGATCAAAGTCATCTCAACAAGCACTTATCACATGTTTGAGTCCCAAAACTTCTAGATCTACTCTTTATTTATCAGGTTATTATTGACCTTGGTAATCATACGATTAATAATGTGAAAACATTGTTAAAGTGTTTTTCACCAAAGGATAAGCAAATAGAATCTAACCTTAGTGTTTTTAAGAAGAATAACAAAGTAAATGAAATGGAATCAGGTGAAATAACCAACAAGCCTTAATATTATTGATTGAATAATACGAGTACTAAAAAGTACTAGGGTTTACAAAACCTTAAAGCTATGAGAAAGACTATGTGTAGAATGTGTTTATATGAATGTCTATCTTCTATTCAAACCTAAGGACTCCTTTTATAGCACAAGGATCCCTATACAAGATAAGACCTAACTAGATCTCCTAAATCACAAGGATAATCCAGTAACATTCTAATATAAAATACAATAAAGAACTTTGAACTCCTGCCGTTTCCACTGCACATGTGTTACTAATGGATTCAGATTGGTCAAAATGTTGTATGTCATTGGCAAACACATTATCGTCAGTATCGTATTGTACCTGTTCCAATGGCTCAGCGTCTGTGCCTGAGTCTGCATTAGGAACCTCCTGAATCTTTGCCATGTAACTGTAATGTGCTTCCAACTCTTGTTCATCAATCTCTTCATCCGTGTCTGCTAGCCAGTCAGATTGCTCTGCTTGAAGTTGAACACCTTTCTCAGCTTGTTTACACAGCAACATCTTTTCCTTGTGATACGTGGAGTCTTTAACCCGTTTTGGCTTTCTGCATTCCTTAGCATAATGACCAAATTCCTTGCAGTTAAAACACTGTATCCCAGACTGTTGCACTACTGGACCACCTACAGTTTCCCTAGCCCCAACAACATTCACTGCCCTCTGATTCCCAAACTGTCCAGTCTGATTGTCATTCTTGTACCTTGGAGTAGTATCCACATTCTTGTTTCTGGTGTTTGAGGAAGTTCTGAGGTTGTTGTTGGTAGGTTTGTAGAGTTTCTTGAAGTACTTTGCAATGAGAGCCAAATTTTTCTGCATGTCTTTATCCCTCTGAGCTTGTTCAGGATCACTGTCTTCTTCAGAAGCTGACTCAGATGGTGGTGTGATTGGTTTGGCTATCTCTTTGCCTTTGTATCTTGTAGTTGCATGAGATCTGGTTGGAAGTGAAGCTTTTGATGTTGGTGCATATGATTTGTGAGGTTTTGATGTTTGGTAATAAGGGTCTTGAAGTGTTTGAGCAGTAGCAACAAGTGCTAATGGGTTAGCATTCTTGGCCATTCTTTCAGCACGGAGTTCATTAACTTCCTTTTGGTATTGTTTCAGAATGTCAAAGAGTTTGTGATATGAAACTTCATCCAACTTGTGTTATTGCTTGACAATTGTTACAAATCTTGACCATTCTGGTTGAAGTTGTTGAAGAAATTGAACATTGACTTGCATCATTGCAAATGTCAAATTGTTTCTGATCATTCCATTCATCATCTTGTAGAATCTTGTATAGTAAGACTCAATTGTTTCTCCATCGTGAGAGGTGAATTGACCAAACTCCCAAAATAAGTTTGTCTTGACATCTTGAATATTGAGTGATTCACCTTGTTGTAGCCTTTCGATGGCTTCCCACATTTCTTGAGCTGTCTGACATGCATCAACAGTTGAGTATATTTCATCTCCAATTCCAGTCAATATCAAATGAATCGCTTCTTTTTCAGATTCAAAATGAGCTCTGTTTTCAGGAGTCATATTCATAACTGTCTCAATTGTTGTTTGTTCATGAACTGCTGGAGAATCCTCTGTTGCAAGAACAGCGGGTGTTGTGATAATCGTTGGAGTGTAAGGACCTTTGAGAATGTACTTTTATAAGGCATCACCATTTGGTCTTGTATCAATGTATCGTAAGAGGCATTGGTGGACGATCCCTTGAACCAGCTGCCATTATGTTGTTATGCATTTGATTGTCGGTTGTGGAAGTTACAATTGGAGTTGTCATGATGAATGATTGAAGAATTATGAAGTGAACAATGATTGTAGGATCTTAAGTAGATTTGTTGTGATTGAAGTTGTAGTAAAAAGAAAGCAATAAATGTTCACGGGATTTTACAAGTCTATGATTAAAACCGAGAAAAGAATTGTGTCTTTCACCGGATTTTACAAAATCAATAGAAAACCGTGAATGTTAATTGATTTGGATTAAGGTTTGTTGATTATGTTTGTTGTTGTTGATTAATTGTCCTCGTAGTCCGAATTAAAGTCCAACGTCCTTCAAGTTTGTTTGTCTTGATGTTTTGTTTTGATTAGACAATGATTAATAGATTCCCAAATTCGGTCAAATACCACCTAATGCACGGATCGACCTTATAATTAGGTATTCAAAACAAGGGTTTTCAATGGACAAAACGCAGTCTTCTTTAGACAAAACGCAAAGATGTCTTGACAAAACGCAAGCTACTATTACTTTTAGACAAACCGCAATAATTGTTCTCGGACAAAACGCAATAAGAAATTCGGACAAAACGCAATCCTTAAATTTTGACAAACCGCAAGATTTTTCCACAAAACGCAACTCTATTTCACAAAACGCAATGCGATTTTCTTCACAAAACGCAACATTTAGAAAATTTTGGCAGAGTTTTGTTTTGTTTGCAAGCTATAATGGTCTTCAATCACTTGCAAAACGCAAGTTCCAACAAAACGCAAGATTTTTTTTCACAAACCGCAATAATTCATGACAAAACGCAATGATTCTTTGACAAACCGCAACTAGCATCTACAAAACGCAATTCTTGACAATAAGATTAGACAAAACGCAAGAAAGTACATGTCATTTTCAATAGTCGTTTTCAGGTACGGTACTATTTTGTCTTCACCACAAAACGCAATCACGTTTTTTACAAAACGCAATGAAGAAAAAATCCTTCAAACTTGCGAATAAGCCCAAATCTCCCAACTAGCTTATGAAATAAGCAAACCACTACCCTAAATAAGCTATTACAAGGATTCTAAAGAAGAAAGTACAAGTCTTTTTGATCTAACAACAACTTTCTAGACAAAACGCAACCTAGAAAATCAAAGCTAAAACAAAAAGAATGAGATTCAAGCTACAAATTTGCTAAGAAAGAAGCTAGGAAGAACAATAAACCTGAAAGTACAAAATATTCATCCAAAAACTTAACCAAACCACAACTTAGTGTGATTATTCTACCAATAAGCCATGAAATAAGCTTATAAACCATGAAATTCAATCACTATCCACCCGAGGCTCTGATACCAAATGTCAGAACCAAGCAATCACTTCACTTCATAATTATGAACAAGAAATTAAGCTAGGAGATGATGAGAAGAAATGTAGAGAGGGAAATAAGAGAGAGAAAGTAGAGAGAATAAAAGTTGGGAGAGTTTACTGGCAAAATGGAATGTTACAAATGAACCAACCACCTCACCTTCCTTGGTGAGGTGTATATGTATCCAACTAAAAGGCTTTATGCCTTTAGTTATTCTACGGGTCGGGCTCGGGTTTACTTGGGCTTTCGCCTGATACACGTGACCGGTTAGATTACATTAAATGAGCCCGTTTACCCGTTCTAGCCTATTACAACGTTACATATTAAAATGACTGAGACTTAATATTCTAAATGAACGAACTTCCGTGTTCGACTCATTATTTGAGACTAACAATGATGGATCCAAACCTTCAAGTGATGATGGAAAGAAGGTTGATGAAGATTCAAGAAAAGACAGTGAAGACATTGATCAAGAGAAGGAATATAATGTTAACAGCACTAACAATGTTAATGCTGCTAGCATAAATGAAGTTAATGTTGTTGGTAGAAAAACAAGCATTGAACTTCCACTAGATCAAATATGCCTGAATTGGAAGATTATAGCATATTTAAAGATGATGAAGATGTTGGTGCAGAGGCTGACATGCATAATTTGGATACAACAATCCAAGTCAGTCCTATTCTAACTACAAGAATTCATAAAGATCATCCTCTTGATCAAGTGATTGGAGATTTGCAATCATCTACACAAACAAGAAGGATGTCAAAGAGTTTGGAGGAACATGGGTTTGTTAGTACTATTCAACAAAGAACAAACCATAAAGACCTTCAAAACTGCTTGTTTGCTTGCTTTTTATCACAGGAAGAACCCAAAAAGGTAATTCATGCATTGAAGGATCCAAGCTGGATAGAGGCTATGCAGGAAGAGCTTCTACAATTCAAGTTACAAGAAGTTTGGACTTTAGTGGATTTACCAAATGGAAAAAAGGCTATATGCACTAAATGGGTTTTTAGGAATAAAAAGGATGAAAAGGGAATTGTGATAATAAATAAAGCAATATTGGTTGCTCAAGGGTACACAAAAGAAGAAGGGATTGACTATGATGAAGTCTTTACCCCTGTTACAAGAATTGAAGCAATTAGGTTATTTTTAGCTTATGCTTCATTTAACGATTTTGTAGTGTATCAAATGGATGTAAAAAGTGTTTTTCTCTATGGGAAGATTGAAGAAGAGGTGTATGTATGTCAACCACTAGGATTTGAAGATCCAGACTTTCTTGATAGAGTATACAAGGTTGAAAAAGCACTGTATGGACTACATCAAGCCCCTAGAGCTTGGTATGAAACCTTGTCAACATATCTGTTGGACAATGAGTTTCAAAGAGGGAAAATTAACAAGACCTTATTCATCAAAAGATACAAAGGTGATATTTTGCTGGTCCAAGTGTATGTGGATGATATTATCTTTGGTTCAACAAAGAAAGAGCTGTGCAATGCATTTGAAAAGTTGATGCATGAGAAATTTTAGATGAGTTCTATGGGAGAACTTACATTCTTCTTGGGATTACAAGTACATCAAAAGAAGGATGGAATATTTATTAGTCAAGATAAATATGTTGGTGAAATTTTAAAGAAATTTGGGTTTACAAAAGTCAAGACTGCAAGCACACCAATAGAAACTCAGAAGCCTTTGCTCAAGGATGAAGATGGTGAAGAAGTGGATGTTCATATGTATAGGTCAATGATTGGTTCATTGATGTATCTTACATCTTCAAGACCAGATATTATGTTTGCAGTGTGTGCCTATGCTAGATACCAAGTCAATCTAAAGGTTTCACATATTCATGCTGTAAAATGAATTTTTAGGTACTTAAAAGGTCAACCAAAATTGGGCCTTTAGTATCAAAAGATTCTCCTTTTGATTTGGTAGCATACACTGATAGTGATTATGTTGGAGCAAGATTGGATAGGAAGTCTACAACAAGAGGTTGTTAATTTCTTGGAAGTAGATTAATATCATGGCAGTGCAAGAAACAGACAGTGGTTGCAAATTCCACAATAGAAGATGAATATGTGGCTGCTTCTAGTTGTTGTGGACAAGTGCTTTGGATTTGGAATCAACTACTTGATTATGGGTACAATTTTATGCATACCAAGATCTTTATTGATAATAACAATACTATTTATATAATTAAAAATCACATTTTTCATTCAAAAACAAAGCATATAGAGATTATACATCACTTTATTAGAGATTGCAATGAAAAGAAATTGATTCAAATGGTTAAAATCCATACTGACAAGAATGTTGCATATTGTTAGGTTTAAAAGACTTCAAGATGATTCTTAGAGTTACTACTACTCAGTTACAACTGCTGGAAGGATTAATGCTGTCAGAGATGAGATCAAAGACATATTAGAGAAGAGATAAAGGTTGATTGAAGAACAAGAATACTTATGAAGATAAGTATCAATTATTTGTAAAGAAGATATGTATAAACTTATTTGTTTAAGAGATTATGTTTACTTATAGAAAAGATCATAATCACTTGACGCGTTTTGTAATCCCATTATGGTTTACTTAGTGTATAAAAGGAACCCTACGGCATAGATCTAGATATAAGTTTTCATATTAGTATTCATAGTTTGCATAGCAATCATAGTTAGTATTCATAGCTATTTTGTAATTCAAAATAGTATTCAATATATTGAAAGTTTAGTAAAGATCTTGTTTTTACTGTTTCATTGTTCTTCTTAGTATTGCAAACTAGATTCCGCATAGTTTGTGATATTCTCAATCTTAGTTTCTACTATAGTTGTCTTGGATCTATCCAATATAACTAAGCTTTAACAAGCTAAGTAAGATCTGTCAAGAAGGGATCAACAAGTGGTATCAGAGCTTGTTGAGAAACTCTGAATAAGAAGAACACTATATCTACACAAGATCTCATAATCAAAGAGAAGATGGAATCACAGTCAGAAACTACCCAAACAGTGTCTGCACTAAAACTTCCTATACTCAAAACAGGAGACTATGATCTATGGAGCATGAGAATGGAGCAATATCTTACTCACACTGATTATGCTCTTTGGGAGGTTATTGTGAATGGTGATGCACCTGCTGTTGCATCAGCTAGTGCTGAAGGTCCCATTCCTCCTAAAACTGCAGAACAAAAGCTGGCAAGAAAGAATGAATTGAAAGCAAAAAGCACTCTGTTGTTGGCCATTCCTGATGAGCACCTATTGAAGTTTTATGGAATCAAGGATGCAAAGACCTTATGGGAAGCAATCAAGACCAGGTTTGGAGGCAACAAAGAATCAAAGAAAATGCAGAAGACCATTCTGAAGCAGCAATATGAGAATTTTACTGCATCAAGATCTGAAGGACTGGATAAAACCTATGATAGGTTTCAGAAACTCATCAGCCAATTGGAAATTCATGGTGAAGTTATCTCTCAGGAAGATGCAAATCTGAAGTTGCTGAGAAGTCTACCATCAGCTTGGAACAATATTGCTTTAATCATGAGAAACAAATCTGATCTAGACACAATGAGCATGGATGATTTGTACAACAATTTGAAGGTGTATGAAGCTGAGATTAAAGGCCAATCAAGCTCAAGCTCAAACTCTCAGAATGTGGCTTTTGTATCTTCAGAAAACACTAGCAGTACTAATGAAGCAGTTAATACTGCTCATGAAGTTTCTACTGCTAGTTCACAGGGACAAGCTTCTTCCTCAACTTATGCTGATGATGTCATGTTTTCCTTCTTTGCTAATCAATCTAATAGTCCATAATTGGACAAACATGCTTAAAAACGTCAACAAAGTTGAGTGAATTCATAGAGTTTATAATCGACACATAGAACGCATATTTTGGGTTTCACAAAACATCAATAACGTTGCTTTGTGAGTAAGCAAGTTATAACTTTTATGATTTCCAACTAAAGAGCCCATTAAGTTACCGTAACTTACATATTATCCGTAGGACGGAAAATCATGTTCGCGAAGTATGCACATTCCCCTAATACTAATAACAAAAATGGCCGTTACGGGGGCTCACCACGGATTCAACCACCGGACAGGGTTGTCAAACCCATAGCTCTAATTAATGCTTTAGCGTTCACCAACACAAGTAGGCATTTAACGGTATACACTGAAAAATGGCATTTTATACTCGGTAGTGAAGGGATCATATTCAAGTATCAAAATTGTGCGTTCAATTCACAAAACAAGCAATGTATCCCTTTGCGGAGTTAAATCATGAAACTTTAAAAGCGAGGCTATGAAACTCACTGTCGATCAAATAGCGGTGATCAAATAATGAAATCTAGTACGAAGAATCCACGAACACGATCACGACCTATAATTAGAGCCGCTCGATTATTATACCGAAAAGTACGATCGACGATGCGTACATCGTATCATTAAAATCATGTATATATATATATATATATATATACGTTATGCATACTTGTGATGGAGAAACCGCTTGCGCTCTTAGATCTTAAACCCCACAATATTATGTTATAATTATTCCTCATGTTAACCTAGTCGAAAACTTCCCATTTTAGGAAACTTTCTATTTTTAGAAAGTTACTATTTTCAGAAATTTACCATTTTTAGTAGGTCTTGACACTTAATTATATTTATAAAAGTTATTTATTTATCTTATCATACTTCCGACATTCATTCCGGTTATTAATTATCCGTAACGAGGTTACGTTCGTGTATTACCAAAAGTTACCATATTTAAACTTTACGTTTTTAGTCCCGACTAATGGTCGTAAAACACTTGTTGATCTCTAAATATCTTATCGATATTATTTTACTATCACTTAAACTCTTTCGACATATATTCGTCAAGTTATTCTTACGTTTGACTTTTACGTTTGACTTTTACATATATATTTATAATTAAATCTGACCCGCTCTAAATGACCCGCTAAATCACAATTTCATGTCTCGGAGTAAAAAGAGATTTTATGCGAAACGATATTCCGGACAACTTTTTAGTTTTAGCCGAGACCCAGAACTCGACGGAAAATGACGAAAATGCTCTTACGAGATTTTGCTGGCACTTGGCTATTTTAAATATAAACACAGACTTTGACCATGGGTTTTGACCCGTTATCACTTGATTTTAAAATTGGCGAGCCTTGCGGAACAGTAAAACAGCATTCTGAGCAACTTTCGTGTTTCGCCGGAAGGCCGAAACGGACTCAATAGTGCTCAAAACAAGCCTTTAAATTGGAGACAGCAACTACTATTTTGAACAAATGCTGAGTTTTTATACATCGACTATATATCTCGTTTTTGCTCTAACTTTTTCGTTATTAAGAGTTAGAAGCTCTACCTTATATCAAAACGATCGTCTCATAAAGCTTTATCATATTGCAAAGCCTAAGATCAGATTTTACGAAATCTCGATCCACGTTTGGCGTGCCAAACTTTCTGCTCACAATAGACCTTTTAATAGCTATGTCAAAACTCATTTTTGACCCACAAGCTCATTTAAAATACTTCTAACATGACATATAACTTATGTATAACTTGCCTAATCATTTCATAACATCACTTGACTAATTGGCGCAAGATCCAAACGATTTCATCACATGCAACGACAAAAATCAAATCGAATAAATAAAACAAACAAAACAAAGTTTAAAGAAGGTTCACAATGCTATCGAAAGCAAAGTTGAAAAATAAAAGAGTTTGTCTCGTTCCCTTGTTCCTAGCCGCGGCTCACAACCAAACCAACCAAACCAAAACCAAACTTGAATTAATCCGAATGATAACCAATTAACAAAGATCACTCCCTTGTGGTCTTTAGCTTGGTCCGAACCACCAACCCACTCGAAAACCCCTTTGCTTTCATAAAACTCAACCTCAATCAAAACCTTATTGTATGTACATTTTTATTACATGGATGATTAAACCAAAGCCTTCTAAACAATATTTGATAGGTTGGAAAAATCAAATACCGGGTGCTCGTTCGAACCAAGAGGGAGAAGGAAGAGAGAAAACAAACTACAAATTGGTTCCTACTTGATTCACATCATCATTTAAGTGTTATTTGAATGTGTTTTTGGATCAAACTAGAAAAATTATGGTGTATGTGTGTGGGTTGATATCCGGCCGAGCACCAAGCAAGAAAAGAGAAAGAAAAACAAAACTCTCAACTATGTGTTGAGTATGTAGGTTTTAAAGAGTTTTTGGGAAGCACAAGTAATGATTTCTAGCTTGGGAAATAAATTTTTTGGAGTGTGTATGTGTACAATAGCCGGCTAGGGGCTAGATCAAGCATGCATTCATATATTTTTTCTTTTATTACTTGTAAATATCTTGTGTCAATGTTTTAATTAAAATGTATCTTGTACATATTTTAAATAAACGCGAGTCGTGGCCAAAGACAAGGAACGAAGACGACAATGTTCAAAATTAATAATTTATGGTCAAGAAAATAATAACGGGGCGCGTCGTAGATTTTTACGATACTCAAAACGATTCACGCGCGCCCGGTCAAACGTTGACTCGCGAAACGTCAAAAATAAATATTTTAAATTTCCGTTCGTAATAAAATACGAAAATAATTATTTACGACAAATAAAATTTTAAATGTCGACGTTCACTTACGAAAACCCGTAAAATAATAATAATGACGTCGAACTCGTGATCGTCATACGCGTCGTGAAACTCGGGTTGTTACACAAAGATACGAAGAAAAGAGTAGTCAGGAGACCGTTTGAATATATGTTCAAAAGGTGACTTATTTGTTGATGTACGAGAGGGCATGCGATTGATTAGGTAAACAGCAGTATCAAAAGCATAATGCCAAAAACGTTGAGGAACACATGCTTGAGCAAGAAGAGTAGGACCGGTCTCCACAACATGGAGAATGCGACGTTCAACAAAGCCATTTTGCTCACTTGTATGAGGACAAGATCTCTGGTGAATAATTCCCAGCGAAGAGAAAAACGTAGCTAAATTGCGAAACTCACCACCCCAATCGGTTTGAACATTCTTTAATTTTGTGGTGAATTGACGTTCAGCCATTTGCACAAATGATTTAAAAGCGGAATACACATCGGATTTTGAGCTAAATGATATATCCACATGTAACGAGAATGATGATCAACACACAACATAAAATATCTATGACCTCCAAACGATAACAAAGGTGCGGGACCCCAAACATCACAATAAACCAAGTCTAAGATATTGTTACTTCGAAATCCAGATTCAAGTAGGGATTTAGCCGTACAATAGCAACGAACTTTGTAAAGTGTTCCATTTTGGTACGTGAACTTTTTTTGTTCCACTTAATGTAACG
>BQNB010057782.1:0-38061 GCA_026074375.1 Tanacetum coccineum
TAAAATTGGTTTGTGTTTTATTTTTAGTTTTATAAAAACATTTGCAAGTTATATACATTCCAAGCATATATAAAAGCAAACAAACAAAACAACCACAAGTATGCAAAGCCTCAACCGATGAAAAACCTATGCTTGGTCTCGTGAGCCATCGCGAGAACCAAGAAGTCAACTAAGGGTTAACCACACAACCACAAGGAGGGCTCCCACTTTCTCGAAGAACCATCGTGAGCAAGTGAAACTCTTAATGAATATGATGTCCAAAACTGCCATAAAAATTTAGCTGACTTGACGGTTTTGAAACTCCTAGAAGGAGTCTTCCCCAATCCGAGCTCCAGTTGAAGAATTTATAGCCCCGTGAGTTTTGCTCCTGCTCCAAAAAATTCAGCCTCTAACTCCATATAGAACTTCGAAAAATCCATTTTTAGTAGAAGTCACTCCAGCAGCTCTGAATTTAACTTTATGCCTTTAACTCTTCCGCCATTCGAATCCAAACAACGGATACAATAATTTGATAATTGAATACATTTATCCTATCATCTAACTACTGTAAAATTCCCAAACAATGGCTACAATGAAAATTAAAAGCATACAAAAGAAGCTGAAACAATGGCAAACCCAAAAAACTGAAATTAAATGCAATAACTAGCGAATCAATTCACAAGTGGTCATGGTTTTCATCGGCTTTGCATACACAACATAATAATACCATAATATCATGTATTAACAAGGTGTTGGCTAAGTCCATGGCTAAACATGCATGTATTTGCCATGGATACAAAATAATTAACAAGAAATAAATTGTTAGCCAACGAATCAAAGAAATAAATTACCTAGAATTAAAACCCCGATTGGTACGTGTAACCAATGGCTTAAGGATCACTTAGTACTATATTAAAAACCTTATAACAACCATATTATTTTAGAAAATAATGCCCAACAGGCTGATTTAAAACGGATTCAAGAATCGTTCCAAAACGCGCGATTTAGGCCTTTTTACACGTACCCGATAACAAAACTAATCAAAGTATGCAAAACAAATGGCTATGGGATCAAAAATCATAGATTATAAGACCCCTCATGGGTCGAGTTAATTTCAAAAAATAAGCCCTAGGGGCTGTTTTAAAATTATCCTTTTGAATCCATTAAAAACATGCTTTTTTAGCCATTTTTACTCATACAAGATGATCATATGACATCATATGATGGATCCATAGAGTCATATGATCAATCAAAGTTAATACAAGAAAAGTAATACCTTTGTAGCATGATCGATAGAATTAAATGGTGACCTTCACCTTAACACAACACTTCCAATGAACTAAGTGATCAATGAAGATCACCTCTTTGAATATCCACACTACACTTCACCGTATACCTCTTGGATGCTAGTCCTTAAACCCGTAACCTTAGATTATACTTTGAATGAACAAGAATCAAAGCGACTAATCAAGAAAACCAAAAAAACTCTTTTTATTTTTTTTGTTTATGCTGTCCCTTTTATAGGAAGAGAGAGAGGAGAAAAACTTGGTAAGTTTAATGATTTGTATAACTCTATGAATAAATCACTTAGTATTTATCATAATATCCATTTAAATTGGTAAGTGGATTATTAATTTGTAACTCCTTATGACTAAGTAATTAGGATAGTTGATCATTATCCAATTAACTATTAACCCCTTGAGCTTTCCTTCTCTATTCTGTGACTTTATAGGACGGCCATCTGGTGGGCTCAAATGGGCTTGACATTTGTTTGCTCAGTCAATAAATCTAGTACATTACTTAGTTATTATAAGCCCAATATTGATCCTGAGTTATGTAGTTTATTTATATACCTTGAATACAATAAACACGATATATACAGTGGCACCTCAGTGTATATGTGTGTGACCCCATAGGCTCATATGTTTCCAACCGTATATTATTTATTATGACATGAGCATACTCCAACGGGTGGATGTTGCTCGAGAAAGCAGACTTAGAGCATGGCTTAGAGCATGTTGTCTCTTCATATTACCAAGCAAATCCAGGGGAGTAATCTGTTCCATTTCTAACCCTTCCTATTTAAATTTTAGATACGTATGTTTGACTCAAGTGAGGGGAAGGGATTAGAAATAAACACCCATTTGATTATACTTGCCTTTATTTTTTTTAGTTTATTTTGAAAAATGTTTCATTACTAAAATGTTGACATGTTTTTCATTACTTAACTAGTTAAAACTTTACTGAGCACACCTACCCTATGTTTCCATTATGTAAGGATAAGCCTTCTCGTTTTCCCCTTATACATAAATTCAATAAAAATAAGTGTGCCGGTGGCTGTAGAAGACTTTAAAACTTGGCCTGGTATATCTTTTTGAGACTACCATAATAAGGATTGCACCTAGTGTAATCGGTGTAGCTGTGATAAAAGGCAAATTTTAGGATTAACCCTAAGTAGCCTATATATGTGCTATGTATATTGATTTCTCGCACCGATTAGTCAATGCCCTTGTTAAACCCTTTGTTGCACTCATCTTTAGTGCAAGATACCCCTAGTACAACCTGCTGAACCTTTCCTATCATTTTGTAACCCAATATATGTTGTTTTGTTACACCTATCGCCTAGCCTACCATGTAGTTTCTTTTGTCCATGATCGGGGAGTTGTTGGTTAAAATTTGGTTTCACTGGTGAAAGTCGTGGGTTAGGATAAAGGGTATTTGAAGAAAAGACGGGTTTTGAAGATAGTTGATCTTAAGTGGGGGATGCTCATGTATACATGTGTTCGTATAAAAAAAGAGAAAAAATAAAAAATAGAATAAAAGGATGCAAGCAAGTGTTTATTAGTTTGTAACAGCTGATCATCATTATAAATCAGCTCTTATGTCGTATTGTGGTAGTATTTTCGCCTTGTCCAACTGGCGATGATTTCGTCTTTATAAACGAGTAGTTCTTATAAACCCGTGACATTTCTATCTCTCCTTTCTATTATAAGTCTTTATGTACAATGAGGGCATTGTACATCTCAAGTGGGGGGAAGGGAGATAGAAATGAGGTATAGGGTGAAATTATGTGCTAATTTGGCCTAAATTTTTAAATTTTTTAGCACATAATTTTTGTTCATTGATGATGAAGGCCGAGTTAATGCGACTTTCTTGCCTAAGTTATGGAGATTATGAGGCAATACATTATATTTCATACGCATTAACTCGTGTATTATGAAGACCCCTTGGCTCTTGACCCTCATTTTTACCTTATGGGATTTGAATGCGACCAGTGACGGGGAGATTATGAACTTAAGAAATTATTTGTTTTGTGTTTTTATTTAACAACAATTAAAAGTGCATCCCTTGTCTCTATCCTACCTTATATCATTCTCCTAACCCTTGGTTTTACTCGAATGAGGGAATAGAATAAAATCATACATGTCTATTCCGTCGTTACGGATGTGTATGTGTGGTTTTGTCGCCCTTGTTGGTGTAACGCTTTTGGTTAAAATTGTATTAAAAGGATGATTCACCCCGTAAGCCTCTGTGTGTCAACCCATTTGCCTTTTTGAACAATTGCATCTAGACTCTAGTGGTGCAGATTAGTATCCTTGCCAAGCTTATGATAAAAAAACTCGCCATGACTGAGCAGTTTAGTGATCACCAAAAATGAAACACATAGATTAGTAAGAGTATGAGTGTGATTCGTTTTTCCTTTTCGTGAGGTGCTCGGTTCGGAATTTTCTAGCATAGGTAATTTTTAAATTCATATATTCTTGGATAACTAGGGAGATATCTTTTTGAGAATTATTAAAAAGGTTCTACTTGAGGGCAAGTAGAAGTCAAGTAGGGGATATTTGATAACATTAAATATTTAATTTTTTTCATATCAAATTCCCGCGTTTATTGCCTTGCTTTATATCATTTTTATATGAATTCGTTATTCAATTCATTTATTTTGCGAATTCATGTAATTAGAGGCATTGGAACGGAAAATGGCGAAATATGTGCAAAAATAGTACCAATACTAATTTATTTAGTAGAGGTACTAAAATTCAATAAAGGGCTACTAAAATCCTACAGGATGCAGCCTAAAAGCCAAATGAAGAATAGTACCACTACTATATTATTTAGTTGGAGTACTATATTTTAAAGGAATAATGATGTCGAATTTGGATGCTTAGAAGACATTACGGCGTACCATCCCGCAGGAGTTACGCCGTAATCAGTTATTTATTACGAAGATTTGGTGCTGACGAGGCATTACGGTGTAACGTCCCGCAGGAATTACGCCTAAAATATTTATTACTAAAGATAATTATGCTGACTAAGGGTTACGACGTAACGTGTGGATTTAATTATGACGTAACATATTTTACGCTACAAGATAGAAAGCCACGTCAGAAGGTTTACGGCGTAACGCAGTTGGTGCGGTTACGCTGTAATGATGACTCATCACAGGGAAGAATATTGCATATTTTGTGGGAAGTTTCATGATGAAAAGTGCAATTACTAAAGAACTCTAGGGACCAAACGTGTACAATGGCCAAACTTGCTATTTAGTATAAAGATGGGATAAATTGTTATCCATTCGTATCATTGGTGACCTGTGGTGTTTGCTGACCAAAAGAGAAGCAGAGAAAAATGAGAGCAGGCATCTTGCTTGCTTGGGTATAGGGCAAACCCTTCGGGGTTTGTCATGGCGTTCGACTAGGGGATCGACAGCACTCAATTAGCATAACTTGTATTCGTACATCAATTTATTATGGTCAATTTAATTTAATAATTATTTTGATTTATTTGGATCTAGCAATTTAATTTGTTGATGTCATGATTATTTGTTATGTTTTACGTAGTATTGTTTGTTATTCGGCGTTTAATTTAATAATAATCCTTGTGATTATTGATTTATGATCTTATTGTTTTATTGCATCCTTTATTAATTTATGTAGTGCGTTTAAGTGATCATTGTGCCCTTGGTAAGTATTAAGTTGAGGTTGTGAGAACTTTTGGTGTATCGTGACTTACGACACCAAGTGATTTCTATTCTCCAAATTGAAGGACCAATCTTCATTGGTGGGTCGACCAAGGATCCCTTAAGATTAATACTTGTTTAGGAGTACAAGCTAATATGGAGACCACCTGTTAGAATTAAGCGTATCTCGTAAGCTAAAAGGAAATCTTAATGACTGTAGTCTGAGAATAGGTTAATTCTCTTTGTGAGTCCATTCCACTCAGTAAATATAGGTTAGGTTTCAAATACAAAATTGGACCTAATGAATGTAAGACCCCTTCTAAGGTTGCGATTAAAACATTGCACATAAGATCATAATTTAATGTGTCCATCCTTCATAGTTGTCTGCCACTATACCATTTCCCTTTTCGACAAACAAGGCTTACCACCAAAACAACTCCACAATAATCTAAAGTATTCAAACAAAATTTATTTCCTGCTTTCTGTAACATCCGGGAATTTTTGAAATTTTAAATGACTATTTTGCCCTTTGACTTTTTGGGTCGGAATTGACTTTTTGACTTTTGACGTTTTATTGTCTAATAAAAACAATTACCGCGTGGCCGGTAAAATTTTCGGAACATATTTCTAATAATAAATCATAATTATTATTATATTTCTCAAGTGGAAGTTATTTTTATCTTATTTGGCTCGAAAACGAAAAAGATATATGTTATTTATAAGCTGATGTATCAAAAACAAACCACTAAATCACGTTTTTATTATTCGGACTCTAAAGCAATTTGTTGTAAAACGACATTCCTGACAACTTTTTAGTTTTGACCGAGACCCGAAAACAGTCGGAAAGTGACTGAAATGCCCTCGCAAGATTTAGAAACGAGAAAATAATTATGTTATATTTAATTAACACTTTTTATTAAATAAAAATATTTAATAAATTAGTCATCATTTTATTCGAAAACGTTTGTTGATAACGCGAATATATAAGTTAGAATTTTTTTTTTTATTTCGGACGAGACGTAACCGGTTCATTTAATAAATAACGAACATTTTTATAAATGTTATAAAAATGATTATGAAATATTATCAAGTAAATACTCATTTTTATCAGAAAAATGATTTGAAAAACAATGGCGCAAGTTTCGAGATTTGAATCATCCGTTAAGTCGCTCAAACGAGTCCCGAACCGATAGTTATCAAAACTATAATAAAAATTTACAAAACTCACCCCCCATCTATTGTGACTTGTCACATTTGTTTATATATATATATATAAAACTAAAACATTTTCATTTCATTTTTAAAAAAAATATACACACACACATTCTTCTTCTCTCTCAAAATCCGGCCACCGTCGTCGGCCAGTCGCTGTCGCCGGATTCCGGCCACCACCACCACGCCGCCGCCAGAAAACTTTTCCGGCGGACTTTTCCGGCTGAATTCAAAGATGGTTCTCATCACCGGATCTACCCGATCCCCACCACCACTCGCGGCCACGCGCCGTTTTTCCCCCCTCCTCCGCCAGCCACAGCCGCTGCCCTCACCACCACAACAATACAAATAGGGTGCGTTTGGTTAATGGCAGCCCCGAATGGGTGCGTTTGTTTCGTAGCACCAGTTAGGGTGCGTTTGTTTTCACTGCCAACCACCCACAAGGGTGCGTTTTGGTTCTTATAACACCAAGGGGTGTGTTGGTTTGTCGTTTCGCAAGAAAAGGGTGCGTCGGGTTTGGTCATAACCACCTCAAGGGTGTGTTGGGATGGGTGGCAGCCACCCAAAAGGGGTGTTCGCTTGGTGGTTCAGCAGCAAGGGCTGCGTTTGGTTTATTAATAGCACCAGCAGGTGCGCTTGGTTCGTGTTTATGACCAACAAGGGCTGCGTTTGGTTTACTTACACAAAAAGGGTGCGTTGGTTTGAGTCCGACACCACAAGGGTGCGTTCGGTGAGGTGGCAGCCACCATATAGGGTGCGTTGTGCGTTTGGGTTAGTAAGAATATACAAAAGGGTGTTTGGTTTGGCTGTCACGCACACCGAAGGGTGCGCTTTGGCTGTTACATCAGACTAGGGGTGTTTGGTTTTGTTTAGAGAGAGACACAAAGGGCGCATTTGGTTTAGCGAAACAACAAGGGTTCGTTTGGTTTATACAAATCAACTAATAAATATAACACGAGATCTATAAATCATAAATCGGAACTAATATGGTGGTTAATGGTTAAATAAATATAATAATTATTATTTTGTTTAGTTTATATATAATAACATATATATTATATCTAGAACACGCGGGCATTTGAAACATTGAAACGCGGATAATTGCAACATATATTGATAAAGGGAAAACCACTACAATATAACATAGAAAAGGATGCTCCATCAAGGAAATACTTGCTTATATAAAAGTGAAATCGAAACGATATAAAGGAACGAAAGTCTCACAGCGCCTCCAAAATACGAAATATCCGAAAGAAATAATCAATAGCATCGTGACGAGTGTAAAAGACGGAATATACATTTAGTTGGGCCACGCTTTGGGTTTGATTTGCCTTCGCAAGAGTCACCCGATCGGTCGGGTCCAGCCTGCTACGAGCATCCACAGAGATTCTAAGTCGGTATCCTCCTTCTCCGACTACTTCTAACTAACCTCCTCTTCGGTTCCCTCGAGAGGCTCCTCCTCAATTGGCTCCTCTTTTGAATCATAAGCTATCGAGTAGCCCGTAGGTCGAAATAAAACTCAAAGAAAGCAAGAATACAAAAATGCCTAGATAGCTAAACACATAAATTCTATTACGGTTAAAGAGACATGACTAAAATAATAAGGAAGGGTATATACTATTAGATCCTAATAATTAAAAAGTATATATATATATATTATAGTAGTAAACAAATTAAGAAAAATTAAAGCTTTCGAATAGCGAGAAAGTATAGTAGATACGTACATAACACTTAAGCCCTAAAATGCAACTATATGAGGGACTCCTAGGTTATAGTCTAGGCTAAACCACCACTCTTCTATAAACCAAAACAAAGGCTCTGATACCAAATCTGTCACACTCCCGCCAAGGCGGAAACACGAGGCGTAACATCAGGGATATCATCATAACACAATAGTGTCAACAATAGAGAATCACTACATGCATAACTAAATATAAAAGACACGATGTGTCATGACAATACCGGAAAAAAAGAACGACATATTGTATTAATGAAAAAGGGGTCTCATCAATACAAAGACATATGCATCACAACCCTATCCAAACCTACATAACATTCAAGAATTCATGCAAACAATTATGAAATAAAATCAAATAATAACTTCCAATGCCATCCTAATAGTCTCTCTAGCCACTTTTATTAACTTCAACACCTTCATAACTGATAAGTGTAGAATACACATATCCATTTATGCTTAAAATAACCCAATTAAACCCAAAACAGACAAAAAATGGCAAAAATATGCTTGTATTTGTGTTTTGTGTATGCAGGTACGGATATATCAGAAATCACATGAAAAACAATCCAAAAAGAGGCAAGCATAGGACCACGAGAATCAAAGTTACTAAAAAGAAGCCAAAGAATCACATATCCGAAGCCCAGAAAAGTCAAAAGCCTCAGTCAAAACCAGTCAAAGAAAAGTCCAATCCTATGGTCAACAAAAAGTCACACATGTCCACAATATTCCATTTCAGCCCTCAAAGATTCACAAAATACAAAAATCAGTCCTGCACCTCTAATTGGGCCTTACCCGGATCTAATAAACCCATTACTAGCCATTTTCCTTTTTAAAATAAACCACAAGGACTAGATTTTTGCAATGTCGAAATTTTTTATAACGAGACAAAATGGGAGAAAGAACACACGGGCCAAATGGCTAATATTTCAAAGTATAAACATTTTAACTGTTGAAAAATGGGCGTGAAAACCCTTTACCTGTTCAACCCATCGTCCCACCTTCACCGCCCAAACGGTAAAACAAAGGGCGAAATCGAAATTGATGGGCAAAAAAAGACAATTCAAGACTCACAATGTATAAATGAAGGTCAATCTAGTCTTATCAAGGGCATTCATTATCCCTCTCTCAAGCTAAAGCCACGTCCACCCATTGAGAACGCACAAATTTATGTGGGGTTTTACACTAAAAATCCACTCACAAAAGGAAGCACAATACATCATAAGAAAAAGAATGACAACACTGGCAATCTTCCAGGTACCACAGCTTGATCAAACGGCCATAATTGATGCTCAAATGATTGAAGAAATGATTGGCCAGGATTAAAAGGATTGGAGAGCAAGGCAAGAGGCTAGAAGGATCCAAGGCAGCCTATAAAAAGGCCTCACCTCTCACACGCACACTATCTAGGTTTTTAGTAGCTTTTAATTTAGTTGTAGCTTAAATTTTAAAATTCCTAGCTTAATGTTGTTTTAATCTTGTAATTTTCCTTTTAAAGTATTGTAAGCAAGTTTTCTTATTAATGAAATTCAGTTTTTCTTAATCTCTCCAAGTTTCTTTTTCATAAACTCTCTTAATAAGCTAAATTCTCTCAATAAGCTCTTAATAAGCTCTTTCAGTCTATAAGCTGAAATAGAGCACCGGGGTGGGGGGGGGGGGGGGGGGGGGGGGGTGGGGGTGGTGGTGGGGGGAGGAGGTGAGGGGGAGGGGGGGGGGTGGGGGTGGGGGGGGGGGCGGGGGGGAGTATTATAAAGTGGCCTTACTAAACCTTGAAACCAGTTCTAAATTAACATTTACTATGGAAATCGTTTGGAAAATTGACTTTGGAAGGGGATCTTAACTTGGAAGAGATCCCAAGGACTTATACCTTAGCTTATTAATAAGCTATGGAGCTTGAAGCTGCTCTTAATTGAGACCTTTTGTTTAGCTAAAGGTTCAAGTAAGCTTTCTCTTTTCCTTCTTCTCTAATTTCAGTTTAAAATTCTTAGTTATAGCTTATATGTTTATCTTTGCTTATTTGCTTAATCTCTTTGCTTATTAGTACTTATTTGCATTTTATCTAGCTTAATCATCATAGTTGTTTATCTGTTTTTAACTTTCTTAGTTTGAATCATAGATTTACATATATTTGTCTTAAAAACTCTTAAAAAACCAAAAATAGTAGAGATTAGCTTAATTGTAGATTATAGCTTAATACTGTTGTTAATTCATGCTTGTTAGGGTAGATTTAAGCTAGTACTTATTTGGTAGTTAATACTTATTAATTAGATGTGCATTTCAAAGCTACTCAAACCTGTCATCACTTTAAAAGGGTGTTTGGATTAAGCTAGTTTGACCACAATAAGTCATTTTGATTTGTGCAAACACTTTGAGTCAGTTGAGTTTTTCTAAAATATTAAGTTTCAAAAAGATTTCAGAGTTTAGATTTAAAAATTTCAAAAGTTATGGCTTAATTTAGGTGTTCCTGCACCAGGGTACTTTTTGCTTTGATCTTAGCTTGCTAATTTTGATCCTAGCCTTATAAGGCTTGGTTAGTATTTGATTTGTGTTCTAACACTCAACTTGAGTGTGTTTTAGTGCAGGCTTTTCCCTTAGGAAACCTGCACTCTTGGTTTGCACTTGTGCAAAGTGCACCAGTACTAACTAAAAAGTTAGTAATTTTCTTCGACTGTCACAGTTAGTGACTAGCACTTGCCCACTATTAGCTTAGTTTATAGTTAAGTATAAGTAGGTTTTAGGTGCTTAGATTCAAGAAGGAGTTAGATTAGCTATAGCTTATTATAGATCTAATCTTAGTTTTCATTTTCCAGCTTATTTTCTTAGTTAAGTTTGCTGTCAAAAGTCACTGAAAACCTCAAAAGCCAAAAAAACAGTACTTAGGAATTTCAGGATCTTAATTTGTTAATTTAGCTTATGAATCTAGATTTTATAGCTTATATAGATTAGCTTATAATAGTTTGAATAAGTCCTTCTAGTTTTTGAGAGACCAGTGGTAGTATTTTTAAGGTCTTTAGCTTATTTGGATTTTGTGTTATTTTGCTTAATTTCGCGAGTTTGTTTAAATTCATAGCTTATTTTAGTAACTTAAGAGGATTCTAGTTCTATTTCTTTCTGAAATAGCTTAAGCATCATATAAGCTTTTTAGAAGTCTTTTCCTTTTTAATTTTTAGCTAAAAATAAGCTTTTTAGAGCTTAATAAGTAAAACCAATGGTTAAACCCTCCTTTCTGAGCTCAGTTCAAAAATAAGCCCTTATTGAGCTTATTTGTTAACTTCAGCTCAAGTAACTTTTATTAATTTTTTTCCCACTAGCTTTCTTAACAACTTTACTCTTTCAAGTTTTTAGTGATAAGCACTTTTAAATTTTGAGCATATAATTGGACTTTGGTTGTTATCGGGGTATGGTCCTCGGGACCGTTCTGTAAAATTTTTCTGTTTTAGTTGTTTCTCAGTTAATCCTTGCCTGTTAAATGTTTTAGCCCCGTTAGCCCTTAAGTCTTTTACACAGTTAGTCCCTAAGTTAGTTTTTAATTAGTTTATTTAGTTTTAATTAATAATTAGGGTTAGGTTTTAATTAGTTCAATTAAACTTTTATAAAAAGATAAAAATTAGGGCTTTTATTTTTAGAAAATTTTTGCACATTTTCTTTAATTAGAGTAATTTTTATAAAAATTTTAGGACTTTATTTTTAATAGTTTTATAGTTTTTAATTCATAATAAATTCAAATATAATCAAAAATAAAAATAATAAAAAAATAAAAAGAAAAAATCTTTTTCTTTTTCCTAAAATTTTCTTTTGTCTTATCTTAGGGTTAGAATTTTAGTTTACATTTTTAAGGGTTAAAATTAGTTTTCTTGCTTAATTGTCCATTTTAATTGTTGCTTTAGATAATCAAATCATCCATTTGCTTATTCAAATCATAATCCGGACGGAAACGAGGATTCAATTTCATTAGTCGTTGGGGAAATGACCCGGGTGATCATATTTGCCCGGTTTAATATACATATTTAATATTTTTAGAGTGGAATTTTATCAGGGTAAACATGGTAATTTTCTTAATTACTCTTAAAGTTATATTATTATATATATTTTATTGTGTATAAAACTATCACATCAATAACGCTCACCTGAAAATAATACTTACAACGTCAACACAACGGTTGGTGAGAGTCATAGGTTTACGACACACAATTCAAGCTTTAAATAAATTACTGTGATTATAAAAAGAACAAAACATGGCAGGACAAATAAGCTGGCTATTATACATGCCTAGCATTTCACAGCAACTAAGAAAATCACTTGAACGTAACAGGGTCCCCACGATCCAATGCCCACAATCAGTTCATACCCATACCAAGTAGGCGAAACCTCTTACCCACAAAGTAGGCGAAGAACAATGCAACATCATACAACATGCAGCACATAACATATAATAGCTACTTAAATGTCTATGTGTAACTTAAACCATATAATCACAACAATCAAAACATTTCAAAACATATTTTGCATCACTTTCATCCCAAGAAAACATAGTAAAATGGGACTATGAAACTCACCTGATGCTCAGCTTACTCGACAAGATCTTGCACACAATCTAATCATAACAAAACACAAGTTACACTCGGTTAGGCTAAATGCCCAAGCTAATGTAACAATAACATGATGGACCTCTAAACCTAACACTAAGTTTATGATCCTTTATATGCATCTCCCAAATCATTTTTATACTCTATATAGTCTTAACCATTAACTTCTAACTTTTCAGTTTTCGGCAGAAATTTATAGTCACTTTATGACCACAAATAAAATATCAAAACACCTAATTGATGATTCTCCTTTTATTCCCTATCTCCTCAATGAGTTGTAGCCTACTGTGATTTTTTAGAAAAAATAATATTAAGTGAAACTATTTTATAAAAATTCTCATTTGCAAAGTACTCAGATCGGATCTGATTGAACCACATCAAAAGTTTGAACGTTAGACCATACCCATTTAGACACATGGGAAAAATTTCTAACCTACATAAAATTCTAGAAAGTCATAAACATCATGAAATTACATCAGTATAGTTTCGTTTTATTAAAAACAAAAGTTTTGAGATGTTTTTGACCTCATAAACACTACGTTAAAAGAATAAAATTTTCTGGGGGGGGGGGGGACGCCGAATATACTGTTTCGACCACGAATCTTGTAAAATCAATTTGCTGTAACCTCCCTACCCTCAAAACCTTTCAAAGGCCAGATTTTTCAAAACTAGACTCTCTGTAGATAATTTTAGGCTCAAGAAAATAAATAAAAGCTATCCGTATGACCAAGTTATGACGTACAAATGACCCTTCAAAACTGCCAGCTTTTAATTCCGAATTTACAACCCTAAAACCCTAATTACACATGTTTAACACCACCAATCATCTTTAAAACAATTTTTAAAGATCAAAACCCTAATTTTACAGATCTTATATAAACCTTAATCCATCATCAAAATTGTTACATAAGTTTTTAAAGAAGATTGAATTAAAAAGATTAAGAAAACATACCTAAAACCTTTGATTTGTTAACACAAATCACCACTTGGATCTTGAATAAAAAAACTTTTTTTTCTTCTTAGGTTCGACTGATTTCACAAAAAAGGGAGGAGGGGTTTGTATTTATAGTGTTTGCAAAAAGATTGGATAATTACCTAATTAGAATTGTAGTTGGACTAAAATTGGGCTTTTCTTTCCTTCTTTTTCTCTGAAATCCTGTCGAACAAACACCCCTATATATATATATATATATATATATATTATTATTATTTACACAAAAACCCTTAATTTTTGATATTTTTATAAAAACCTTTATTTATTTTAGCAAACCCTTTTAAATTAAACTAAATTAAATAACTATAAATAAATTTCATTTCTAATCATATTTATTTTTTTATAGCTTATTACTACTAAAATTCACCTAACTAAATTTCTAAACTAATCTTCTACTCTCACAACACAAATCTCACGAACACCTATTAATTAAATACGTAAATACATAATACATACACGTAAAATACATACGCACATAAAATTATACCATCATTTTCATTGTCACTAAAATGTGAACAAAATGAAATACACACATTAACCATAAATTCAATCAAAATGAGACGATCACGCTCATAGATTGATAACCAACTCATATAGAATCACATAACCACATAATTACTATAACACATAATGAAACTCAAATCAATACTAACGATTTGACTAACCTGCTCAAAGCACATTGTCATCACATCAGAGCTTGTTGAGAGATTTGAAGTAAGAAGAACCTTTTTAATACACAAGATTTCTTTGCTAGAAGATATGATTTCAGAATCTCTGCAACATATGGTAGCGCATCTAAGGTATTCTAATTGGGCTTAACCTTTTGGTGAGTTTGAGATCTGTGAGGATGAGGATAGAACAGTACATCCAGATGTTTGACTATGCTTTATGAGGTCCATAGAGATATGGAAAACTCTGCACCAAAAACAAACAGTTGTAGAAGGTGTTTTGAAAAAATAATACCTTCCTACTACAGTGTGAAAAGAAGGGCTTAGAGAAGAATTAGAGGTGAAGGGCATAAGCAACTTTGATGATGGGCATTCCAAAGAATATCTATATAACACATCCCAATAAATGGGTCGCAGCAGCGGAAATATGTCCGGGGGCGTACTTCATAATACACATCGCTAGATACAAGAGAACAACCTCTAAATGTGTCGTTTGATAATAACATTTTGTCCCATAATTGCTCACAATGAAAAGCATGAAAACAGACCAAGGTTATTTGATCATTTGTATGTAAGTAGTAATCCATGAATGAAATCTTGTCAAATTTAGACTCCAGTGCACATCAAATAATCCAAGCATCTATTCACCTGAGAAAAACATGCTTAAAAAGAGTCAACATAAAGTTGGTGAGTTCATAGGTTTGTTTAAGTATAAATGCTGAACCAAAGTTATGACAAGTGTGTATGACGATTTAAAATCCTTATATGTCCTTCCAAAATGTATGTATGATTTTTAGAAATCAAATAGTTTTGTAAAGTATTGCATGACCATTTTAAATCCACCCAAAAGTCACAAAAAATGTACGTATGAACGTGACCACAATTGTCAAGGAGCATGTATGCTATTTAAAAATATATCACCAAAATGTTTCAAGTAGTATGTTGGCACTTTATTCAAAAGGCACATTAAATATCATGTGAGTAGAAAACCAATATTAAATTACTCCTAAGTTCAGAAAACTGCGACTTAGACTGTTATGTATGTCCACTTTTATTCAAGGCACAGTAAGAGTGTACCCATCGTAGGTTGCCTCCAAGACCACCCGGACATTAATGAAATAAGTGTACCCATCCTAAGTGTCCCCTCCATAACACCCGGAGCATTTATGAAAATATTCATGTGTATTAATGTTGGCCTAGAAGACTCAACCAATCCGTGTTTCCGACATGTTATAGACGTTTTGTTTGCCCATGATAGCTTATCACCCGATACGGGGGATTGTCAAATCCGAATAGATCTATTTCATAAAATTCGCGCTCACACCACCCTCCCAAGTGATTATGGTTCATGCAACCTAAGCTAATCCGTAAACATAAAAGTATAGTATGTTGTCGCGTTCAAAAAAATTAAAACCAAGTAGTGTATCTCCCTCGCGAGATAATAAATGAGTAAGTAAACCAAAATCAGGTCATCAACCATTAAATGGCCAATTGTAAACAACATGTTTCTAATTCCCAAAAATATATTTAAAACCAGTAAAACATGGGGCTATAAACTCACCTTGATGATGTAGAACGATTGACAGATGGGCATCTAATATGCACAACACAAACGGAAGACGAAGCGGCTCGATCAAGAAGTTGCAACTAATCTTAACGGCTAAGTCCCACTAGCATAGGATAATGTATTTGGGTTTCCCGATAAATGGGTTATATCACCTGCACACGTTTTTAATAAAAGATTTAGATTTAAAGTTGTAATAGGTTTGGTGGTTGGTTAAATAAAATAAACCGAAAGTAAACGCAAAGTGTATAATATATTTTTGTATATATTACATATGAAAAATGAATAAGTATATAATTCGTACCGTGAATTATATAACGAAGAAAGAAAATCCAAAGATTTATGTTTAGTATATAATACTTTACAGGTATTATATAAGGAACGTGAGAAAATAATTGAAACAAAATATTTCGAGACCAATTTAATTAATAAAAAGTTCTTGCATAAAAGAAGAACAAGTAACGTCGTAAAGTTATGACTTAAACAACCGAGTTATGTAAAGCTTTTTACAAAAGTTATGATTTATTACTTCCGTCAGGAATTTATAAAAAAATAATTTTTTATACATTAATTCGTTTCGTCATATTGACGGGATCGTAGACTAAAATCGTTGTCCATTTGTAAAAGTATAATTCCTTATTCTTGTCGAGTTATTGTACAGTTATAATAATAATATATCTTTTAAAATAATAACTTAGTCCTTTTTACCGGGGTATCTAGAAATAATAGAAGTTCAGTAAAAACGATTACTAATATAGAAATTTATATAAATTTCGCCATGGACATTTATCCGTTTTATAATATTGTTTTCCCAGTTAATAGAATCTTGCGAATGCTCTTCCCACTAATAACAAAATCAATATTTCAAAAAACATTCCGGTGTTTTTTATATATCTATCAATAATATATATATAAATAATATATATATACTATATATTATATATATATATATATATTTATATATATATATAATAGTATATTATATATATATATATATATATATATATATATATATATATATATATATATATATATATATATATATATATACATATTTAAAACACGCGGATGTTTGAAATATTGATTTCTGTTATTAAGTGGAAGAACATTAGATTCTATTAAACATGGGAAACGATATATAAACGGAAATGTCATGGCGAAATTTATATAAATTTCTATATTTATAGTGTTTACTAAACCTCTATTATTCTAGAAACCCCGGTAAAAAGGACTAAGTTTATATTTTAAAGATATATAAATTATAACGTAATAACTCGACAAACGAATAGATTTAACTTTACAAATGAGACAACGATTTTAGCTACGATCCGTCAATATGACGAAAGAATTAATTTATAAAATATTATTTTATAAATTCCTGACGAGAAGGTAAAATCATAACTTTTGTAAAAAGCTTTACAAACATCGGGTTTTGTTTAATTCATGAGACTTTAAGACGTGTGTCTACTTTTATGCAAGAACTTTTTATTAATTAAATTGGTCTCGAAATATTTTGTTTCAATTATTTTCTCACGTTCCTTATATAATACCTGTAAAGTATTATATACTAAACATAAATCTTTGGATTTTCTTTCTTCGTTATATAATTCACGGTACGAATTATATACTTATTCATTTTTCATATGTAATATATACAAAAATATATTATACACTTTGCGTTTACTTTCGGTTTATTTTATTTAACCAACCACCAAACCTATTACAACTTTAAATCTAAATCTTTTATTAACGTGTCGCGTTGATATAACCATTCATCGAGAAACCCAAATACATTATCCTATGCTAGTGAGACTTAGCCGTTAAGATTAGTTGCAACTTCTTGATCGAGCCGCTTCGTCTTCCGTTTGTGTTGTGCATATTAGATGCCCATCTGTCAATCGTTCTACATCATCAAGGTGAGTTTATAGCCCCACGTTTTACATGTTTTACATACATTTTTGGGGTGAGAACATGCTTGTTTACAAATGCATTTACATGGTTGATTACCTGTTGGTTACTTTACTCATTTTATAAAACACGCGAGGAGATACCATACTTGGTTTAATTTTTGAACGCGACACATACTATACTTTTATGATTACGAATTAGCTTAGGTTGCATGAACTATAATCACTTGGAGGGTGAGCGCGAATGTTATGAAATAGATCTATTCGGGATTGACAATCCCCGTTAGGGTGATTAGCTATCACTGGGCAAACAAACGTTATAACATGTCGGAACACGATTGGTTGAGTCTTCTAGGCCAACAATTACATACACATGAATATTTTCATAAATGCCCGGGTGTTCTTGGAGGGGACACTTATGAAGGTACACATTATTTTCATAATGTCCGGTGTTTGCTTGGGAGGGAACACCTACGATGGGTACACTATTACTGTGCCTTGAATAAAGTGGCATACATACAAGTCTAAGTCGCAGTTTCATGAACTTAGAGTAATTGTAATCATGGTTTTATACTCACATGGATATTTAATGTGCCTTGAATAAAGTGGCAATATATACTTGAAACATTTTGGTGATATATATATAAATATCATACATGCTTTGAACAATTGCGGTACAATGTTCATACATACATTTTTGTGACTATTTGGGGATTGAAATGGTCATGCATACTTTATAACTATTTGATTTTTAAAAATCATACATACATTATGAAGGACAATATAAGGATTTTAAATCAGTCAGTAACACACTTGTCAAAACTTTGGTTCAACATTTATACTTACAAAAACCTATGAACTCACCAACTTATTTGACTCTTTTTAAGCAATTTATTCTCAGGTGAATAGATGCTTGGATTATTTGATGTGCACTGGAGTCTAAATTGACAAGATTTCATTCATGGATTACTACTTACATACAAATGATCAAATCTCGTTGGGTTGTTTTCAAGCTTTTCATTGTGATGCAATTATGGGACAAATGTTATATCAAACGACACATTTAGAGGTCGTTCTCTTGTATCTAGCGCTGTGTATTATGAAGTAACGCCCCCGGACATATTTCCGCTGCGACACATTTTTGGGGGTGTTACAGATATTCATTTGGAATGCCCATCATCAAAGTGCTTATGCCCTTCACCTCTAATCTCTTCTAAGCCTTCTCTTCAACAGTAGTAGGAGGTATTATTTTTTCAACACCTTCTACAACTGTTGTTTTGGTGCAGAGTTTCCATTCTCTATGACCTCCCATAAAGCATAGTCAATCATCTGGATGTACTGTTCTATCCTCATCCTCCAGATCTCAAACTCACCAGGTTTGAGCATTGGAACCTTAGATGCAGCCACCATATGTGCAGATTCTGAATCCATATCTTCTAGCAAAGAGATCTTGTGTATAATAAACAGGTTCTTCTTATTCAAATCTTCTCAACAAGCTCTGATGTGACAACTGTGCTTTGAGCAGGTTAGTCAAATCGTTAGTATTGATTTGAGTTTCATTATGTGTTATAGTAATTATGTGGTTATGTGATTCTATGTGAGTTGGTTATCAATCTGTGAGCATGATCGTCTCATTTTGATTGAATTTATGGTTAATGTGAGTATTTCATTTTGTTCATATTTTAGTGATAATGAAAATGATGGTATAATTTTATGTGTGTATGTATTTTATGTGTATGTATTATGTATTTACGTATTTAATTAATAAGTGTTCGTGAGAGTAGAAAATTAGTTTAGAAATTTAGTTAGGTGAATTTTAGTAGTAATAAGATAGAAAAAATAAATATGATTAGAAATGAAATTTATTTATAGTTATTTAAGTTAGTTTAATTTAAAAGGGTTTGCTAAAATAAATAAATGTTTTTGTAAAAATATCAAAAATTAAGGATTTTTGTGTAAATATATGATTAAAAAATATATTTTTATATATAGAAAAATTCTATAAAAGGGGTGTTTGTTTCGACCGGATTTAAGAGAAAAAGAAGGAAAGAAAAACCCAATTTTAGTCCAACTACAATTCTAATTAGGTAATTATCCAATCTTTTTGCAAACCCTATAAATACAAACCCCTCCTCCCCTATTTTTTGTGAAATCAGTCGAACCTAAGAAGAAAAAAAAGCTTTTTTTTATTCAAGATCCAAGTGGTGATTTGTGTTAACAAATCAAAGGTTTTAGGTATGTTTTCTTAATCTTTTTAATTCAATCTTCTTTAAAAACTTATGTAACAATTTTGATGATGGATTAAGGTTTATATAAGATCTGTAAAATTAGGGTTTTGATCTTTAAAAATTGTTTTAAAGATGATTGGTGGTGTTAAACATGTGTAATTAGGGTTTTAGGGTTGTAAATTCGGAATTAAAAGCTGACAGTTTTGAAGGGTCATCTTGTAAGCGTCATAACTTAGTCATACGGATAGCTTTTATTAATTTTCTTGAGCCTAAAATTATCTACAGAGAGTCTAGTTTTCAAAAAGTCTGGCCCTGAAAGGTTTTGATGTAAGGAGGTCAGTCAAATTGATTTTACAAGATTCGTTGTCGAAACAGTAAATTCGGGTCAGATTCTGAGTTGTGTGGATGAAGTTAAAAACCATATCAAAACTTTGGGGGGGGGGTGAGGTTAGGGTGTTTAATAAACGAAACTACTATTGTAGTAAGTTCATGATGTTTATGAATTTTTAGAATTTTTGTAGAATTTTCCCATGTGTCTAAATGGGTTTGGTCAAGTCAAACTTTTGAGTGGTTCGATCAGATCCGAATCTGAGTACTTTGCAAAGACGAATTTTTATAAAATAGTTTCACTTAATATTTTATTTTTTTCTAAAAAATCACAGTAGGCTACAACTCATTGAAGAGATAGGGAATGTACGGAGAATCATCAATTAGGTGTTTTAGTATTTTATTTGTGGTCACAAAGTGACTAAAATTTCTGCTGAAAACTAAAAAGCCGGTTGAAGTTAATGGTTTTAAGACTATGCTAAAGAATGAAAGATTTGGGAGATGCTTATACAGTGATCATAAACTTGTGGTCATAGTTTAGAGATCCATCATGTTATTGTTACATTGGCTTGGGCATTTTGCCTAACCGAGTGTAACTTGTGTTTTGTTATGATTAGATTGTGTGCAAGATCTTGTCGAGTAAGCTGAGCATCAGGTGAGTTTCATAGTCCCATTTTTACTATGTTATGGGGGGGGGGGGATGGGGGGGGGTGCGGGGGGGGGGGTGGGGGGGGGGGGGGGGGGGGGGGGTCTTGGGATGGAGATGATGCAAAATAGTTTTTTGAAATGTTTTTGATTGTTTTGATTATATGGTTTAAGTTACACATGGACATGGTAAGTAGCTATTATATTTAAGTGCGGTCATGTTGTATGATGTTGCATTGTTCTTCGCCTACTTTGTGGGCAAGAGGTTTTGCCTACTTGGTGTGGGTATGAACCTGTGTGTTGCATTGGATCGGGGGACACGTTACGTCTCAATTGAGATTCTTAGTTGCATGAATGCTAGCATGTATAATAGCCAGCTTATTTGTCCTGCCATGTTTTGTTCTTTTTATAATCACAGTAATTTATTTAAAGCTTAAATTGTGTGTCGTAAACCTATGACTCTCACCAACCGTTGTGTTGACGTTGTAAGTATTATTTTCAGGTGAGCGTTATTGATGTGATAGTTTTATACACAATAAAATATATATACTAATATAACTTTAAGAGTAATTAAGAAAATTACCAAGTTACCCTTGATAAAATTCACTCTCAAAAATATATATAATATAATATATAATATGTATATTAAACCGGGCAAATATGATCACCCGGGTCATTTCCCCAACGACTAATGAAATTGAATCCTCGTTTCCGTCCGGATTATGATTTGAATAAGCAAATGGATGATTTGATTATCTAAAGCAACAATTAAAATGGACAATTAAGCAAGAAAACTAATTTTAACCCTTAAAAATGTAAACTAAAATTCTAACCCTAAGATAAGACAAAAGAAAATTTTAGGAAAAAGAAAAAGATTTTTTCTTTTTATTTTTTTATTATTTTTATTTTTGATTATATTTGAATTTATTATGAATTAAAAACTATAAAACTATTAAAAATAAAGTCCTAAAATTTTTATAAAAATTACTCTAATTAAAGAAAATGTGCAAAAATTTTCTAAAAATAAAAGCCCTAATTTTTATCTTTTTATAAAAGTTTAATTGAACTAATTAAAACCTAACCCTAATTATTAATTAAAACTAAATAAACTAATTAAAAACTAACTTAGGGACTAACTGTGTAAAAGACTTAAGGGCTAACGGGGCTAAAACATTTAACAGGCAAGGATTAACTGAGAAACAACTAAAACAGAAAAATTACAAGAATGGTCCCTGAGGACCTACCCCGATAACAACCAAAGTCCAATTATAAGCTCAAATTCTAAAAGTGCTTATCACTAAAAACTTGAAAGAGCAAAGTTGTAAAGGAAGCTAGTGGGAACAAAATTAATAAAAGTTACTTGAGCTGAAGTTAACAAATAAGCTCAATAAGAGCTTATTTTTGAACTGACCTCAGAAAGGAGGTTTACCCCATTTTTTAACTATTAAGGCACTAAAGAACGATATTTTTAGCTAAAAATTAAAAAGGAAAAGACTTCTAAAAAGCTTATATGATGCTTAAGCTATTTCAGAAAAGAAACTAGAACTAGACATCCTCTTAAGTTACTAAAATTAAGCATGAATTTAACAAACTCGGGAATTAAGCAAAATAACACAAAATCCAAATAAGCTAAAGACCTTAAAAAGCTACACTGGTCTCTAAAACTTGAAGGACTTATTAAACTACTTATAATCTATCTATATAAGCTATAAAATCTAGACTCATAAGCTAAATTAACAAATTAAGATCCTGAAATTCCTAAGTACTGTTTTTTTGGCTTTTGAGGTTTTCAGTGACTTTTGACAGCAAACTTAACTAAGAAAATAAGCTGGAAAATGAAAACTAAGATTAGATCTATAATAAGCTATAGCTACTCTAACTCCTTCTTGAATCTAAGCACCTAAAACCTACTTATACTTAACTATAAACTAAGCTAATAGTGGCAGTACTAACTGTGACAGCAGTACTAACTTTTTAGTTAGTACGGGTGTACTTTGCACAAGTGCAAACCAAGAGTGCAGGTTTCCTAAGGGAAAAGCCTGCACTAAAACACACTCAAGTTGAGTGTTAGAACACAAATCAGACACTAACCAAGCCTTATAAGGCTAGGATCAAAATTAGCAAGCTAAGATCAAAGCAAAAAGTACCCTGGTGCAGGAACACCTAAATTAAGCCATAACTTTTGAAATTCTTAAATCTAAACTCTGAAATCCTTTTGAAACTTAATATTTTAGAAAAACTCAACTGACTCAAAGTGTTTGCACAAATCAAATTGACTTATTGTGGTCAAACTAGCTTAATCCAAACACCCCTTTAAAGTGATGACATGTTTGAGTAGCTTTGAAATGCACATCTAATTAATAAGCATTAACTACCAGATAAGTACTAGCTTAAATCTACCCTAACAAACATGAATCAACAACAGTATTAAGCTATAATCTACAATTAAGCTAATCTCTACTATTTTTGGTTTTTTAAGAGTTTTTAAGACAAATATATGTAAATCTATGATTCAAACTAAGAAAGTTAAAAACAGATAAACAACTATGAAGATTAAGCTAGATAAAATGCAAATAAGTACTAATAAGCAAAGAGATTAAGCAAATAAGCAAGGATAAACATATAAGCTATAACTAAGAATTTTAAACTGAAATTAGAGAAGAAGGAAAAGAGAAGCTTACTTGAACCTTTAGCTAAACAAAAGGTCTCAATTAAGAGCAGCTTCAAGCTCCATAGCTTATTACTAAGCTAAGGTATAAGTCCTTGGGATCTCTTCCAAGTTAAGATCCCCTTCCAAAAGCTCAATTCCAATACATTCCATAGTAAATGTAATTTAGACTGGTTTAAGGTTTAGTAAGGCTTAATTCTGAATTGATTAAGCTTTATTCCAGCTTATAGACTGAAAGAGCTTATTGAGAGAATTTAGCTTAGTTAAGAGAACTTATGAAAGGGGGGGAAAACTAAGAGATAAGACAAACTGAATTTCATAAAAGAAACTTGCTACAATAACTTTTAAAGAAACTTACAAGATTAAAACATCATTAAGCTAAGATTTTGAAATTTAGCTTTACAACGTAAATTAAAAGCTACTAAAAAAACTAGATGTCGTGTGTGTGAGAGGTGAGGCCCTATTTATAGGCTGCCTTGGATCCTTCTAGCCTCTTGCCATGCTCTCCAATCCTTTTAATCCTGGCCAATCATTTCTTCAATCATTTGAGCATCAATTATGGCCGTTTGATCAAGCTGTGGACACCTGAAGATTGCCAGTGTGTCATTCTCTTATGGATGTCATTGTGCTTCTTTTGTGAGTGATTTTAGTGTAAAACCTACATAAATTTGTGCTTTCTCCATGATTGACGTGGCTTTAAGCTTGAGAGAGGGCTAATGAATGCCTTGATAAGACTGATTTGACCCTTCATTTATACTTGTGAGCTCTTGAATTGTCTTTTTTGCCCATCAATTTCTATTTGCCCTTTGTTTTACCGTGGGGGTGAAAGGTGGGACGAATGGGGACCATTAATGGTTTCACGCCCATTTTCAACAGTTAAAACTGTTATACTTTGAAATATTAGCACATTTGGCCCTTGTGTTCTTTCTCCCATTTTCTAGTTATAAATAACTTTCGACAATTGCAAAATCAGTCCTTGTGGTTTATTTAAAAAGGAAATGGGCTAGTAATGGGTTTATTAGATCCGGGTAAGGCCCAATTAGAGGTGAGGGGCTATTTTTGTATTTTTGTGAAACTTTGAGGGCTGAAATGGAATATTGTGGGACTTGTTGACTTTTGTTGACCAATGATTGACTTTTCTTTGACTGGATTTGACTGAGGCTTGACTTTTCTGGCTTCGGCTTTGATTCTTTGGCTTCTTTTTGTACTCTTCTGATTCTCGTGTCCGTGCTTGCTCGTTTTTGATTGTTTTCATGTGATTTCTGATATATCCGTACCTGCATTCACAAAACACAAATACAAGCATATTTTTGCCATTTTTTGTCTGTTTTGGGTTTAATTGGGTTATTTTAAGCATAAATGGATATGTGTATTCTACACTTATCAGTTATGAAGGTGTTGAAGTTAATAAAAGTGGCTAGAGAGACTATTAGGATGGCATTGGAAGTTATCATTTGATTTTATTTCATAATTGTTTGCATGAATTCTTGAATGTTATTAGGTTTGATAGGGTTGTGATGCATTGTCTTTGTATTGATGAGACCCCCTTTTTCATTAATACAATATGTCGTTCTTTTTTTCCGGTATAGTCATGACACATCGTGTCTTTTCGTAGTTAGTTATGCATGTATGATTCGCTATGTTGACACTTATTGTGTTATGATGATATCCCTGATGTTTTTACGCCTCGAGTTTTTCCGCCTTGGCGGGGGGGTGGGGGGGGGGGTGCAATTGGTAATAGAGGCCTTTGGTTATAGAGAAGTAGGTGGTTTAGCCTAGACTATAACCTAGGAGTCCCTCATATAGTTGCATTTTAGGGCTTAAGTGTTTATGTACGTATCTACTATACTTTCTCGCTATTCGAAAGCTTTAATTTTTCTTAATTTGTTTACTACTATAATATATATATATATACTTTCTCATTACTGGGATCTAATAGTATATACCCTTCCTTATTATTTTAGTCATGTCTCTCTCTAACCGTAATAGAATTTATGTGTTTAGCTACCTAGGCATTTTTGTATTCTTGCTTTCTTTTAGTTTTATTTTGACCTACCGGCTACTCGATAGCTTATGATTCAAAAGAGGAGCCAATTGAGGAGGAGCCTCTCGAGGAACCGAATGAGGAAGGTTAGTTAGAAGAGTCGGAGAAGGAGGCCGACTCATATCTCTGTCGGATGCTCGTAGCAGGCCTGGACCCGCCGAGTCGGGTGACTCTTGCGAAGGCAAAGTCAAACCCAAGCGAGGCCCAACATAAGTTTATTCCGTCTTTTACCTCGTCACGATGCTATTGATTATTTCTTTCGGATATTTCGTATTTTGGAGGCGCTGTGAGACTTTCGTTCCTTTATATCGTTTCGATTTCACTTTTATATAAGCAAGTATTTCCTTGATGGAGCATCCTTTTCTATGTTATATTGTAGTGGTTTAAGATGTGCAATGTGGTATATGTGCTTATATGTGTGTTATCACTGAGAGGTGTTGTAACACCCCTAAAATTCGTGTCGCAACGGAATGTATGTCCGGGGGCGTTACTTATAAGGGGCACACGCTAGAACCAAGAGAACGCCTCTAAATGTGTCGTTTGAAAAATAATCTTATTGATTTTCCTTAAATTTGATATAACATTTGTCCATAATGTCATCACCATGAAAAACGTTGAATGTATAAGACTCACAAAGCCTTCAAGTAAGCCAAGTATCTATATCACCTGAGAAAAACCATGCTTAAACGGTCAATCATAAAGTTGGTGGAGTTAAATAGTTGTTTAAATATGATGTAAGTTTCAAATGAATTTATTTGTCCACTGTGTCATCACAGTACCATGTAAAAAAATCCCAAAGATTATAAAGAAACGCACTACACATTTTATGTCCCCAAAAGTATCCAAATCGTATCCCAAAGATTATAAAGATTGCATGACAATTTAATGTCACCAAAATGTTTCAAGTATGTATTGCCACTTTATTCAAGGCATAGTAAACCACACGCACCCCTTTTTTGTTGTTATTAAACCACACACACCCCTTTTTGGGGCGTGACTACAAACCGAACGCACCCATGGTGCCAAGAATAAACCCGACGCATCGTATTCGGAGATGGTGACGATGGTGGCGTCGGTGTGGTGGTGGTGATGATAACGTGAAGATGATAATGATGGTGGTGGTGTGGCATGGGGATGGCAGCAGTGGTGGTGTTATGGTGGCGTCGGTGGGGAGGCAGCCGGAGAGGGGCGGGTGAGGCGGCGATGTGCCTAGTGTTTCTCCGATAGATCGTTAACAGGAACCACTTTTGGTTTTGGCCGGAAAAGTCTGCTGGAAAACTTTTCCGGCGGTGGCGGTGTGGTGGTGGCCGAAATCCGGCGGCGGCGGCCGGATATGGGATAGGGAGAGGAAGATGGTGCATTATGTGTGTGTGTATACATTTTTGAAAAATGAAATAAAAAGTTATAAACTTTTTATTTATATATTAAATTTGTAAGAAAAGTGTAAGGTGTCCATATAGGTTGAGGGTTGATTATGTAAATATCACCCCAGGGTCTAAATGTGTAATTGTTGAGAAACTATTATAAAATATTGGTTCGAGACTCGTTTGAGTGACTTAACGGATGTTTCAAAATACGAAACTTGCAGGCCATTGACTTTCCAAATTCATTTTTCGATAAAAATGAGTATTTACTTGTTTGTATTTCATAAATACATCGTAACATTTATATAAATATTTGTTATTTACTTGGTGACTCGGTTATGTCTCGTCTGAAAGTAAAAATAAAAACAAAATTTCTAACCTAAATATTTGCGTTATCAACCAACGTTTTCGAATAAAATGATGACTAATTTATTAAATATTTTTTATTTAATAAAAAAAAGTGTTTAATTAAATATAATTTAATTATTTTCTTGTTTCTAAATCTTGCGAGGGCATTCAGTCACTTTCTGACTGAATTTCGGTTCCCGGGCAAATCAGAATAAGTTTTAGGAATATGTCGTTTGACATCATAATTGCTTTAGGTTCCCGAAAAAGATAAAGCTGTGATTTTTAGCTGCTCAGTTTTTGATAAATCAACTTAGGTAATAACATATATCTCATATTTAAATATGTTTCCGAAAAATTACGGTTACCGCGTAATCGCTTTTATGTGACAATAAAAGACCAAAAGTCAAAAAGTCAAGTCAGACCCAAAAAGTCAAAGGGTAAAATCGTCATTCAAAAATTCGAAAATTCTCGGATGTTACAGTACCTACCCCTTAAAGAAATCTCATCCCGAGATTAAATTTGTGTTATCCGATTTTGTGACCAAGGAAAGACTTAAGGTTTAATAAACTCGTTCTAAACAAGACGCTGATAACTTTATTCAGCAAAATTCGGTGTTTCTACACTTCTCAATCTACTAAAAATTTTGGCTAGGTTTGTCCATGATATTTAATTCATCAAAATGGGTATCTCAAAATATATCATTATAGATCTTATGACTAGTATAACCGCGGTATAGGAAAAGTCTCATTATAGTGAAAATCTCAAGAAGAAAGTGTAGTCGCATGAGTATGTTTGTAAAAGTTTCTAAATGTCCGGGGACAGAGTCTCGTTTCTACTATTTGTAAGGTTCGATGATTCACATCAACGTGGCTTATGTATGTAAGTACCCAATTTACTTGGCAGTACTAGGATGTATCGCGACCTAAGTCTTCCTACTAGTGGACCGAAATATGAATATTCCAACGATATGTTTTCGTCGATAGGTGGGGTTTATGCTCGTATTAAGATGAGTTGCATACCTATTGGATAACGTTGTTATCATTCGGGACCAACTTCCAGGACCCAACCGCAGCGACCATAACGTCAATACTATAACAAATGGGTGATTGGGGATGTTCGGAGAATGGAGACATTTGTCGAGAAACCAAAGTCCTAAGAATAACGTATAAACAAATGGGAGAAGCGCACGAAGAACTTAACCATGAGACGGCGGATTAAGGTAACTCAGTCGCTATTTAAGGGAAAACGAATCAACTCCATTAACTCAAGTGTGTAACAAGTCTGTTAGTTCCACAAACAGTTCATGATCGCGAGGATTAGCAACGGCAAAAGTAATAACTTAAGAATGAGATAAGGTAGTTCCAAGCGAGGCCTTAAAGTTCTGCTCAGTGGTAAGACACGATTGTGCTTCTAAACTTTTTTAACGGATTCTGGTGATTATCGGGTTCGCGTTCATACTCGTCTCATATTGGATACCATTAAGCCCACTCATTTATAATTATTATTCCATTAATAGAAGCGTCGTTCAATTTATGTAAAATAAAGAATTGATAGACTTAGGGTTTAGTGATTTCAATTATTTTATTTAACTGAAGAGGCGTCCCAATCCTTTCAAATAAATAGACTATAATTCATCCTACTTAATAATTCCTGATGCAATACGCGTACTCACATAACCTTCAAGGTGGTGGATAACATGATGATGCATGTGCTTCTAATGATTTGGGACGAGTGTCCAAACTCTTCTCGAGGAACCGGGAGTAAAACAATCAAGGATATCGGACCTAGTGTAGCAAGATAGTTTAATGAGTACTGGTTAGAAAGTAATTAAGATAAAGGTCCTATGAACGAGTCGACATAGGCGATTAGTCATATCAATCTTTCCTATTACAAGTCCCGCCCATACAAGACTTGTAATACTTAGATTCATACATAATCCCATGTAAACAGAACTGTGACGGGCTTTGTTAACATAACAATTATCATATCAATCCTCATATTACAAGTCCCGCCCATACAAGACTTGTAATACTTAGATTCATATATAATTCCATGTAAACAAAATTATGACGGTCTCCGTGTAATACAATATAGTATAAAGCTATGAAGAAAAATAATATCCTTAGAGACCATTGTTTAACTTACAATGTCTGAAAACGAAATAAGGCCGATTGTGCACTCACAAGTCAAAGAATGGTAAGATGAGACCATTGTATAACTCACAATGTCTGAGGTATAATTGAGACCATTGTGCAACTCACAATGTCTTAAGAAATGCTCTGGTATTTATATAAATAACTCTTATATAAATAAACGTGCGATATACGCAAAAGATGTAAGCATATATATTACATATATGTATGTCATGTAAGCACTTAAGGTAACAAGTAACCTAAGCAAGTAAGCAAGTAGTGTGTATGCACTTTGAAAATGTTTGTCTATGCAATATATGCGAAAACGGCTATAGTCAGGGTAAAATATGGCAACCTAGTCTCTATAAGCCGAGTGGTCTGATAGCAATATGTAAGACCCCTAAAATTTCGTGTCGCACGAATGTATGTCGCGGGGTCGTTTACTTCATATACAACCGCTAGTTACAAGTAGAAAACGACCTCTAAAATTGTCGTTTGAAAATAATTCGCTTTTGATTTCCTTGAAATTGATATAACATTTGTCTCATAATTGCATCACCATGAAAAACTTGAATGTAAAGACTCCAATGCACATCAAATAATCCAAGCATCTAATTCACCTGAGAAAAACATGCTTAAAAGTGTCAACATAAAGTTGGTGAGTTCATAGGTTTTTAAGATATGAATGTAAGTTTCATAATGAATTTTATTTGTCCACCGTGTCAACACAGTACCATGTGAAAAATCCAAAAGATTTATGAGAAGAAGTGCACAACACATTTGTTTATGTCAACCAAAAGTACCAATCTTATCTCCAAAGAATTATACAGAATGCATGACCAATTTATGTCCACCAAAAGTTTCAAGTATGTTAGGTGCCACTTTATTCATAGGCACAGTAAATAGTCCATGTAGGTATAAAATTATATTTACGATTACTCTAAGCTCATGAAAATATGCATTAACGAGAATACTAGCCATGTGCTTACACCGGATGGTCCCCACCTGACACCCTCAGCATTAAATTACTTTGACATGTGCTACACTAGATGCCCCCTCCTGACACCCTCAGCATTGAATGATTTTACTGTGCCTCACCAGATGCCCCCACCTGGACACCCTCAGCATTGAATTACTTTACGTGTGCCTACACCGGATGCCCCCACCTGGACACCCTCAGCATTGAATCACTTTATAACATACAACCTGAGCTAATCCGTAATCATAAAAGTATAGTATGTGTTTACGTTCAAAAACTAAACCAAGTATTGTATCTCCTCGCGAGATGTATAAATGAGTATATAAACCAAACAGGTAATCAACCATATAAATGCATTTGTAAACAAGCATGTTCTCACCCCAAAATATATGTAAAACGAGTAAAACATGGGGCTATAAACTCACCTCGATGATGAAGAACGATTGACAGATAGGCATCTACTATGCACAACACAAATGGAAGACGAAACGGCTCGATCAAGAAGTTGCAACTAATCTTAACGGCTAAGTCCCACTAGCCTAGGATAATGTATTTGGATTTCCCGATGAATGGTTACGTCAACTCGACACGTTGATAAAATATTTAGATTTTCAAGTTGTAATAGTTTGGTGGTTGGTTAAATAAATAAATTGAAAAGTGAACGCAAAGTATGTAATATATTCTGTATATATTACATAATAAAATAAAGCCCTTTATATAACTCATACCGTGAAATACTATAATGAAACGACAAATAATCCAAGATTATATTTGATTTTTTTTAATGTAGACGAATATATTGCCTTTGCAGGTACTTAGAATATATAGAGTGTGCGTAAATTGATTAAACCAATTAGTTTGACCCGATTCCGAATATCACCACCTTAATTTCAAATATAAAAATTCTTGCATAGCGTAAACGTACGTTTTGAGGTGTACCACTTATGTTTTAGAACGATATTTGTAAAAAGTTTTTACCACAATTGATATGTATATCATCAATCTAACAATTATAAAATATAAAATAAATATTTTTATGAAGAGTTATATTTCGTATCCCCTCGAACGTGTCCGTGTCTAAAATAGTTTATCTTATTTAAAAGTATAGTTTTTCGTTCGTTTGCTCTGGGTTAGTTAATAATACAAATTATTATATCTTTAAAATATAACTTAGTCCCTTTTATCGGTTTCTAAAATAATAGGGGCTTTAGTAAAACATTACTAAATATAAAAAGTTATATAAATTTCGTCATGGCCTTCCCGGTTATATAATGTTTCCCCATATTTATAAAACCTAATGTTTTCTTTTCCACTTTTCAACAAACCGCGCTTTGCAAAATGTCTACGTGTTTTAAATATATATATTTATAACTAAACAAATTAATAAATATCATATTTATTTAACCATTTACCACCATTTTAGTTCCGATTTATAATTTATAAAGTTTGGTGTTATATTCATTAGTCAAGTGTATAAACCAAACGAACCCTTGTTGTTTCGCTAAATCAAACGCATCCTTTGTTGTCTTCTCTAAACCCAAACGCACCTCGTGGTGCTTATTTCAACCCAAACACACTCGTTGTGTGTTTCTGTTATCGCAAACGCACCCTATACGTTAAACTGTCCAACCAAACGTACCTTTAGTGCTTGGCTGCCAAACCAAACGCACCTTTGGTGCTTGTCTTTAATACCAAATGCACCCTTATTGCATTTATACATCCAAACGCACCCCGTGGTGTTTTTCTACTAAACTAAACGCACCCTAATCAGTTTCTTTATAAACCAAACGCACCCTAATGTGGTTCTACTCAAACCAAACGCACCCTTTTCGGTATAAATAGCAACCAAACGCACCCTACCCTGTTGTTACACAACCCAATGCACCCCTGGTGCTGCTGACATACCAACAAACGCACCCTTGGTGCTTTTTCTCGTAACCCACACGCACCCTTTAGGCTAAAACCACACCTAACGCACCCTATGGTGCGGTTGTGTAAACCAAACGCACCCTATTTGGTAGTGGAGCCACCCGAAACGCACCCTAATCAGTCAAAACAAACCAAACGGACCTAAGTCTATTTTTAAACCCAAACCGAACGCACCCTAACGGGTGTTAACAGCCAAGAACAAACACCCTCTTTGGGTTGAGCCAAACCAAACGCACCTGCTAGTGCTAATAAACCAACCAAACGGACCCCTTTGTTGTTGTTACTAAACCACACGCACCCCTTTTTAGGGCATGACTACAAACCGAACGCACACATGGTACCACGAATAAACCCGACACACCCTATTCGGAGATGGTGACGATGGTGGCGTCGGTGTGGTGGTGATGATGATAACGTGAAGATGATGATGATGGTGGTTGTGTGGCATGGGGATGGCAGCAGTGGTGGTGTTATGGTGGCGTCGGTGGGGAGGCAGCCGGAGGAGGGGGCGGCGCGTGGCGGCGAGTGACCTGAGGTTGGTCATAATATCCCGGTTAACGAGGAACACTTTTGGTTTCGGCCGGAAAAGTCCGCCGAAAAACTTTTTCGGCGGCGGCGGCGTGGTGGTGGCCGGAATCCGGCAGCGGCGGCCGGATATGGGAGAGGGAGAGGAAGATGGTGCATTATATGTGTGTGTATACATTTTTGAAAAATGGAATAAAAAGTTATAAACTTTTTGTTTATATATTAAAGTTATAAGAAAAGTGTAAGGTGTAATATAGTTGAGGGTTGATTATGTAAATATCACCCCAGGGGCTAAATGTGTAATTGTTGAGAAACTTTTATAAAATATTGGTTCGGGACTCATTTGAGTGACGTAACGGATGTTTCAAAATACGAAACTTATGCCATTGTTTTCCAAATTATTTTTCTGATAAAAATGAGTATTTACTTTTTTGAATAGTATTCATAAATAACATCGTAACATTTATATAATAATTTGTTAGTTTACTTGGTGACTCGTTATGCTCGTCCAAAAGTAAAATAAAAACAAATTTCTAACCTAAATATTTGGCGTTAATCAACCAACGTTTTCGAATAAAATGATGACTAATTTATTAAATATTTTTATTTAATAAAAAGTGTTAATTAAATATGATTTAATTATTTTCTTGTTTCTAAGTCTTGCGAGGGCATTTCTGTCACTTTCTTGACGATTCGTGGGTCGTCGGGCTAAATCTAAAAGTTTTTTAGGAATGTCCTTATAACGAATCAAATTGCTTAAGAGTCCGAATAATGAAAACAAACGTGAATTTAGCCTACTCGTTTTGATAAATCAACCTTAGGAATAAACATATATCTCTTATTAAATATGGTTTCCCAAAAGACATAACCCGGTTATGCGGTAATCGCTTTTATGTGACAATAAAAGACCAAAAGTCAAAAAGTCAAGTCAGACCCTAAAAGTCAAAGGGTAAAATCGTCATTCAAAATTTTGAAAATTCTCGGATGTTACATGTGTAGTCTTGGAAGTAAGTATACGTGTGAAAGGAGACAATTATAATTATGGTGGCCAACATAATTATAAAGGCATCACACACGTAGACTTGTGACCATGATTGGATTGATCGGTTTTTGCTTGTTAGTTGGTAGTGTAAGATGTTATATTATGTGCGGTTGTATTATGAATAGTTATAAAGTTAGTAAGTTTCCCTTCTATCTATCTCTTGCGGATACCCTGGATACCCGTTATTGCTATTATTATGATTATTAAGTTTGTTAGTCTGCTCGATTATTCGCTCGGATATGTAACCCTCATTTAGCATTCCTTGTTCGCACTATGTCGGTATGGATGATCTAACTTTTCTATTCGGCGTCTTGGTGAATTTTGGTTGTTCGGATCTGCTCCTTTGGATATTGGTACGTTTCATTGGATCTTTTGGTGTATTGATTACTCGTATGAGTATCAAAATTTTCTTTTAAGCACTAATTGTTCCTAACATATTAGTACGGATCATTACTTCGTTCTTTATATATCCTTTGGTTTTGGTAACATGCTGCGACATGTTCGTACCAACGCTTTTCAATGGTAGTTCTTTTGAACATAAGTACGGATGAGTCTTTACGTTCTTCTTTTGGTTCGTAATGTCTTCATATGAATTTCTCTTGTGTATGTGCGTTTCACTGTTATTCTGACTATATGGTTCCCGGTACTTTCTTTCGCTTTCAAACAATAAAATTAAGTTAGAGTCTTTACGGTATTTTACAATCCCTTTTGGTATTACGATGTCTTTTATTTGAGTAACATATTTTATATTGATGTCGAATTATAAAAACCCTTTTAAAGTATATCTTGATAGTGTTTGGGGAAAACTATTTTTGAAATGATTTTTATGAATATGTTATGACATCGCTTTTATGTGAATGTCTCTTTATTTTTATGAAAACTATGTTTACAATGATTTTTATAAAACGATGTGATACAGGTTGACTGTCAATACCATGTTTAAAATGATATTTGGGAATAAAATATGTTTAAAATGATCTTTACAGATAAGATACGAAACTATTTTTTATGATTAATAAATTTTATTTTCTATTATGAAAAGTAGGTTTAAAATGATTCATAGTGGTAAGATGTGATACACCGTTGGATAACTATCTCTAGATTTTTATGACAACCATGAATAAAATGAATTTTATAAAGATTATATTTAAGATGATTTTTAAAATTAAAATGATTTTTATATTTAGAACGACTTTCTTTATTATTTTAAATTGATTTTTATAAAAACATTATTTAGTTGGTTCTTTCGAGTAATGTCGGTTATTGGTATAAGAATCCTATCTCTTCATTTATCAATCTAGATACGTATTGTTATTCATTATCTGTTCCTTTTGTCGTGGTACGCTTGTTGATTCTTTTGTTTGCGTTTTCTATCGGTACATATATTCTATCCTTTCTTTTAAGGATTTTTATGACATTTGATCCGCATCTATTTGCATATGTGAAATCCCTTAGATGTTTTCTAGCCTTTGATTCGATATTCGTTTTCTACCCTATTCGATAGTTCGTAACCCTTAGGATTCGTTTGATATACGTTTTATTCGACCAAGTCACTCTCCGTGGGGAGCACCTGTGTTGTTCAAGAAGAAGGACGGTTAATTTTAAATGTGCATAGACTATCGAGAGTTGGACTCGCTGACCACCAAGAATCTCCCTAGGATCGATGACTTATTCGACCAATTGCAAGGCTCGCATTATTTCTCTAAGAAATATCTTCGATATGGTTGTCATCAACTGAGAGTGCATGAAGAGGATATTCCAAAGATGGCATTAAGGACGCGATATGGAGACATTGAGTTACAGTTATGCCTTTTGGGTTAACCAATGCACCAGCGGATTCATGAACTTAATGAACCAGGTGTGCAAGCCGTATTTAGAAAAGTTTGTCATTGTGTTTATTGATGATATCTTGATCTACTCAAAGTCTACGGAGGAACATGAGGTTCATTTGAAGTTAGTTCTAGAGTTGCTGAAGAAGGAGAAGTTGTTTGCCAAGTTTTCCAAGTGTGAACTCTAGCTAGAAGAAGTACATTTTCTCGGACACGTAGTTAACAACAATGATATTTACGTAGACTCTAGTAAGATAGAAGCAATGAAGAATTGGAAAGTACCTAAGACACGCCATCTATGATACGATCTTTCTAGGGTATAAAAATTTTTTTTTTCGGGGGGCAAGGGGGGGGGGGGTTTTTTTTTCTTTTTCTAAGACTTTCTAAAACCCCTTACTTCACTGACAATGATAGGAATTCAGAAATACGAGTGAGGCGTGGAACAAGAGGAATATTTTTAGACATTGAAGGACAATTTATGTAATGCACCAATATTGTCATTGCCTGATGGATCAGAAATATTTTATTTAGTTTACTTGTGAACGTCACGACGCATCAAATCAAGGATTTGGTTGTGTGTTGATGCAAAGAGGCAAGGTAATTGCATATGCATCGCGACAACTGAAGATTCATGAGAAGAACTATACTACACATGATTTGGAGTTGGGAGCAGTGGTTTTTGCTCTTAAGATTTGGAGGCATTACTTATATGGGACAAAAAAATTATTATCTACACGGATCATAAGAGTCTACATCATATTTTTGACCAGAAGGAGTTGAATATGCGCCAATGAAGATGGATTGAGTTGTTTAGGGACTACGACTGTGAGATTTGTTACCATCCGGGAAAGGCGAATGTAGTGGCTGATGCGTTCAGTAGGAAGGAAAGAGTGAAACCGAGACGAGTAAGAGCAATGTCCGTGACTATTCGGTCAAGCGTTACGGATAAGATTTTGGTTGCTCAAGGTGAGGCGTCCAAGGTAAGGAACGCGACAGCAGAAATGCTGCATGCCCTGGACCAACAAATAGAAAAGAAAGAAGATGGTGGTTTATATTTTATTGACCGAGGATGGGATTCCATTGATAGGTGATGTAAGGACAATAATTATGGACGAGACTCATGCATCAAGGTACTTGGTACATCCGGGAGCGGATAAAACGTATTATGACTTTGGAGATATGCATTGGTGGCCATGTATGAAGAAGGATATAGGTACCTATGTTAGCGATTGTCTGACTTGTTCAAATGTGAAGGCTGAAACATCAAAGACCTTCGGGTTTGTTTTAACAACATGAGATACCTGAGTGGAAATAGGATAGAAACACCATGGATTTTATCACTAAGTTGCTGAGGTCAAGTAGTGGGCATGATAAAATTTGGGTAATAGTCGATAGACTGACTAAGTCAACCCATTTTCTAGCTATATGAAAAGATTACAAGATGAGAAGTTGGCAAGGATTTATATTGATGAGATAGTAGCAAGGCATGAAGTTCCGGTGTCGATCATCTCAGATTGTGATGGAAGATCTACTTCGCGGTTTTTGCGGACGTTGCAAAAGCGTTAGGAACACGACTAGATATGAGTATGGCTTATCATCCTCAAACGGATGGACAAAGTGAGTAGACTATTCAGACTTTAGAGGATATGCTAAGAGCGTGTGGGATTGATTTTGGTAGTAGTTGGGATACTCATTTACCTTTAGCTGAGTTTTCCTAAAACCATAATTATCACTCGAGTATACGATGTGCTCCATTTGAGGCATTGTATGGAAGGAGATGTAGGTCGCCTGTTCTTTGGGCTAAAATTGGAGAAAGTTAGTTGATTGGACCAGAGTTGGTACAAGAGACAACTGATAAGGGTGGTATTGATTAAGGAAAGGCTTAAAGCGGCTAGAGATCGCCAAAAGAGTTATGCCGATAATAGAAGAAAGCCTTTGGAATTTGAAGTTGGTGATCAAGTATTACTGAAAGTGTCACCTTGGAAAGGTGTAGTGCGTTTCGGGAAGAAAGGAAAGTTAGCACATAGGTATGTAGGACCATTTGAGATTCTAGAAATGACAGGTCCTGTAGCTTATCGTTTAAGATTACCACCAGAGTTGAGTGGTGTGCATGACACATTTCATGTGTCAAATCTGAAGAAGTGTTTGGCGGATGCAAATTTGTATGTGCCATTAGGAGAAGTTAAGATAGACAAAACTCTTCGTTTTGTCGAAGAATGATTGCAGTTTTACATACATATAAAATAATATACTTATAGAGAAATTAAGGAAATCCCCAAGTATCCCTTGGACAATTCCACTCACAAAGATATATATAGAATACGTATAATAAACCGGGCAAGTATGATCACCCGGGTCGTTATCCCCAATGACTAGTGCAATTGAAACCACGTTTT
>BQNB010057783.1:0-34089 GCA_026074375.1 Tanacetum coccineum
TGCGTTTGATTACCTCATGTATAGGTAAACACAAACGAGATTCGTCAATCCCAATAGATCTATTCATAATATTCTTGTTTACACACAAGCGATTAATGGTTCATGATTAAATGATATTGGCAGTAAAGGTAAACTTAGGGCAATAATATTGTTTTTCATGATAATTGTATTCGTTGCAATTATTACTATTACATTGACTTGTATTCAACTGTAACACCCCCAAAAATCATACAACAACGCAGCGGAATACCACTTGGGGTGCTACTTCATAATACACAGCGCTAGATACAAGAGAACGACCTCTAAATGTGCTGTTTGATAAAAAATCTGTTGATTTTTGAAATCAAAATAATAGTTGTCCATAATCTGCTAAATCACCATGAAAAAAATTGAATGTAAAGATCCAATGCACATCAAATAATCAAGCATCTAATTCACCTGAGAAAAAAAAATGCTTTTAAAGAGTGGTCAACATTAAAGTTGGTGAGTTATAGATGAGTTTAATATGAATGTAATCCCTGTATCATAACTGTACTATGTAAAAATCCCAAAGATTTTATAAAGAATGCACGAACAATTTTATGTCAACCAAACGTCCAATTCATCCCAAAGATTTATAAGGAATTGATGACACATATCTATGTCACCAAAATTCCATTCTTTGTCCCAAGACTTATAAATGAATGCATGACACATTTTATGTCACCTCAAAAATGCCACTTGTCCAAAGATTTATAAAGAATGCATGACACATTTAATGTCCACCAAACTACTCCAAGTTATGGATTTTTGGAGATCAGAGGGCCTATAGTTCCATCGTAATCCGACATGGTTCTAACGTTGTTCCAGTGATAGCTAGTACTCGAACATGGATTGTCAATCCTGAATAGATTATTTTTTACTATCATTATCATTGGGCATCTCGCTTATAATGTTCGTTCCGGCGATGCTAATCACTCAAACATGAACAGGGACTCAAACACCCAAAATAGATTATGTTCAATAACATTCAGCGTCACGCCAAGTGATCCTTAATGTTCATGACGCTAGTGACGTTAGACTTGTAGGTAACCTAATTTGGGCAGTGATATCTAACTCCGTTACCGGTGTCCTCCTCCAAGAACAAAGGCACTGAGTAACGACTATTAAAAATATGTACTCCCAGTTACCGGTGTCCCTCCAAGAACACACGCGTAGACATTTTTAAAAAATATGTACTCCGGTTACCGGGTCCCTTCCAAGAACACACGGGGCAAGCAAAGCAATTTAAAAATTTTCAGTTTCAATCAGACTATGTTAATATATAATCATATCAAAATGGAAAGTAAGTCTGCATTTGTAACCAAAATCAAAGTCAAATAATGTATCCCATAGCGAGCTATGCCAAATAAAAGTATGTAAACTAATTTGTAAAACAATCATGTAAGATGCTATTTGTAAACAAGCAGTAATCACCTCGTCGGGTTATAAAACATTTTTAAAGATTGAAAAGCGAGGCTATGAAACTCACATTGATTAAAGTCCTTACGAATCATTTAATCCAATTGAAATCACTACTGAATCTGCCAAGATTTGACCCACGACCTACTAACTTATGTCTCGCTGAGTTATAGTCTACCTCGGAGTCAGAAACCCGAACCACGAATTGTAATTATACACGGCCCATGATGAATGGGCCATCATAGCGGCATCAATACGGTAGTTTCCAAAGGCTCCGTATGGTTACTAGCAGGGAGAAGCCATGACATTATGGGCGTTACGGACGTGAGGACTAGCCCTATGAGTGCCAACTAGGCACACGTGCGCACGGTATACTATACACCGTTTACGAACGAGTCATAATCATGTGGTGGGCCCACTGTTACTAAATTACGGTGGGGGCTCCTCCCGAGGTAATAACCTAATTAAATGGGACATAAAGCCTATAGGGTTTGGTGAGTATATAAGAGCACCTCAGGCTCTATTTACGAGTATGCCCTTATAAAACCTAACCTTTCTACTAAAACCCTGAACCGATTACTTACTTCATCGCAGGTGGATAATCGGTGGGAGAAGTCTTGGTAAGCACTATAAGCTAACGGTGCTTTGTTTTCTGTAGTGGCAGGTTCATTCTACATAAAGTCTTATTTGATAAGGAACCGAAGCCTAACGATTGTATACACCTAATTCGGAACTAATAAATGGATCTTCTAACTTTTGTATCAACAATTGGCGCCATCCGTTGGACCCGACATAAGAAACACTGCAAAATCTAGAATGACAAAGCAATGGAAACTATTACAAAGCGGACTCCGCAGGGGAAGAAACAGAAGAGACCAAGCCTCTGACAAGTCTCCAAGAAGGCCTTCTGGAAGCGCCTCTATCGCAATATGATCTAGGTCTTCTTCCCATCGACGGGAGTCCTTGGGATAACCCAGACAACCGCCACAATCACAAGCACGGAAGTCCATAGCGTTGCTCTTTCACACACCCCTCCCCAAACGGCGCCAGGGCGTATTCACCGAGCCAGCACACTCCACCCATTCAAAAAGGGGTCGAGGTTAGGGGCTGACAAACCTCACACTGGAAGGTGGTCGCGAATGAACTGGCGCTGCCGAATGTGATTTCTATCTCTGAACTACGAGAATTGGCGCCCTCATGTATGATGAAACAATAAAAGAGATCAAGCCAGAGGATACAGGCCGACCTTAACTTCGTTTTTTTAGGTCGGAGGACGAAGTATCTCCAACCGCGCCACCGAAAGAAAGGCGCGGAAGGTAACGTCGACCTCCAGTATGTGGTAGTAGAATCAGAAGAAAGATTCGGAGTACTCAAACAGTAATTGCTAGAATTGGACAATAATGAAAACAATGACCGGCGCATCAGGTCTGTGATAGGCTCGGGCAGTCGCGATGTCCACTAGAACAGGTTGGTAAAAGGACCGTCCCCCGAGTGAACGTCTCAAGTTTATCTAGGAACTCTTGAGGACAGTCGGCGCAAGCGCCGCAGACATGTGTATGCTCGTCCAGAAGACACCTCGGAACAAGAGGATGCAGTAATGGACACTGGAAATCCAAGATAAATTATAGTGGAGAATGACAACGCAAGAAAAAAACAAATGGTTAAATACAGATTAAATAAGAGAAAGAGCGCTTAACTACTAACAGGAAGGCGAGGGACGAGACAACGACACCCACCTTACGGCAGTCAGTCGCCTATAAACTGTCAGAGCACTTCCTCGGGGCTTTGAAATAAGACGTCTATTGCCATGTGGCATAGAAAGGCTTATGAGTGTACGCGTTTGATAGGAACGGGTATCTCATTTATAAGTTCGCATCCTCTACATAATATTGACCGGGGGATTTTGGAGCTACTGCACTCGGCAATGTCCCCTGAGATATAGAATGCGAAGTGCGCTAGGGAACCAACGCTCATCTACAGAAGAACTTCTCCATTACAAGCCTTACGCATCTAATTTTTCGGTATAGCATGCAAGATGCAAACGCCCGGCGCGACCTTTCTAGTAATTGATTACCATCCGTTTGACAGAAGAGGTGTGATAAAGGCGCGAAACAAATGGACCGTGGGATGAATTGCCAATAGGCGGCAATTAACCTCGAAATTGGTTATTTTTGCCCGCGCTTATGTATGCAATTTGCGGAATATGAGTGATAATAATTAGGAGTTGCACAATTTATAACAACAGAAAGGGGGTACACAGTTGATTGGCAAATTCAAAGAAACCGTTGTGTAACCCCAACCTTCCCACCTTGGGAATCTGCTATTCTGCACTCGCTAGACTTGGGCACTACGGGAATGCAGTGCGGTTGGGATGTAATAGTCCGATGTGAACTCACGAGTTCATCATAATTATATTTCTGATGAGAAAATAAGTATGTGGGTGCCAACACCATGATTTGTGATGAAAGGTCTTTGGTTGGCTATTGCGCGTATTACCTGTGTATGATTTTTGTTGATTAATGGAAGCTTTATCAATGGTGGTGGAAGAGATTTTCTTTTTTATTGTGGCAATAACAGTGAAATGGAGGCGAACCTACTTGTTTTAGGGCTAGTTGCTTATGACCGACGCCGGTGATGAGTAACAAGTGCCCCCCTACTTGTCCTCATACGTATCTTGTTCGGTAGGGGTTGTAACGTATTTATGCGATGTTCTAGTACTTCTCTTCGCAAATTACGAAGAGGCTTTTTTTGACGACTTCAAGTTGACAGATTCATTGTTTGGGAGAGACATTTTCGGGTTTCGTCCACATTAGCAATATAGGAATATTTACAGCTGATATTCTGTCGTCTTCGAATCCAGCGTCTTATCAAAATTCAGCGCATATTAGGACTGGGGGGACTTGATGACGTATAGTTCTAACTGGGTAATGAACACCACCTGCGTTACGTACGACTTCAACAACAGGGGCCTTGATGGAATTGGGCCTTTTAGCTGAATCACATACGGGTTTCCAAGGCTTCACGACATGGTACTGACTATGGAGAACTCTTTGAATATTTATGGGCTACTCACGACCGTAGGACTTCAGGCACATGAGGCCCAACTAGCGCCACGACGTGCGCATTGTATTCTATATAACGTTTTAGTAGAAAAGTGTAATAATCATGTGGGGGCCACTAGTTATCAATAATTCCGGTGGGGCCTCCGGGTACTAACCTAATTAAGGGTCAAAGCCATTAGAGGTTTGGTGTGTATATAAAGAGCACTCGGTCTTTCTAAGTTTGTCTCAGATATCCCTAACTTTCTACTCCAAAACATAACCGATTACTTCACCCCTCTCAGCGCAGGTGGGCATAATCGTGCGAGAACAATCCCTACGGTTAAGACTATCCGGTGCTTTGTTTTCTTAGTGCGTAGGTCTCAAATATCAAAGACTTAACTTGATACAGGAACCGGAGCCTAACAGATCTGTATTAACTAATTCGGACTTCCTAATCAAGGATTCGTCAACTTTTGTTATCAACAATGTCTGTGTATTCTATTAGCAAGTAATTAAAACTTACGGATCAACAGGATGTGTACATCGTTACAATGAAACATATTTTATTTATTATATAGTTTACATACAATTATATGTGCATGAGAAATCCAATTGCGCATTAATCTTAACACTTGTGTTTATTTCATATATACTTCTTTCGTCTTGGCACTACCCGGACTAACTATAACACTACCAGTAGGAACCATAACACTACCAGTAGGAACCATAACACTACCAGTAGGAACCATAACTGTAAAACCTAAAAATCTCAATAAGATTAAAATGCACTAAAATGCCATTATTGAAATGAATGCATAAAAGCTTAAATAAATTCATTTTAATGCTATAAATTAGAAAATGCAACAAGTAACAATCTATGAAATTTATGTAAGAATAAAATTACATTTGTTTTTTACAAGAAAAAATAAATACTTATGTTCTTATATTATGTTTGCCAAATTTATTACATTATATTATAATATGTATTATAATTAATTTAAAGTAAATATAGTAAAGATAAATTCAAATTAACAATGATAAACTATACAAATTCTGTATTTCTTCTTAAAACCTTAAAAATTAGCATATTATTGAAAAGGGTTCCATATAAATTATCTTTATCATTTTATTTTGCTAAACACTAATAAACACATAGTCGGACCAAAGAAAATCAAGAGAGGTAGGTAATCCAAAATTTTCTCCAGTTGTTCGAAGATTTTCTAGTGTATTGAGGATCAAGTATTGTGGGAAAAATAGTGGAGAAGATTGTTGGAGGCTTGGTTCCGCTTTTACGGTCATTTGGGTTATTCGTTCCGATTATATTCAACCGATTTCAATAAATCATTAGAATCATCCATAATTATCAAAAGGTAATTTTATGAATTGTTTTTCATCATTATCATTCAGTAATAAACACCAAGAAATATAGCATGCATGGTATTTGTCATATAATAAATATATGTTTGACCCTAATTTTAGATTACTTGTGTAATCGGCATATAAAAAATTTGTAAATTGATTTTATAATTTTTCTTAGGTTGGAATATATCAATGTGATATATCAGATCAATTGTTGCCGTTTAAATTTTTTAGAGGGACTCTAAATAATTATTTGGGATTTAAGTGTTTTGCCGATTTGCGAACTAAAGAGAAAAGGAAGTAAATTAATTGAAATATATAATTAGGGTTGGGGGTTTTTATATTTGTTACATTCCAATACATGCTAATGAATGTATTAAAATTGTGTGTAATTAATTGGGGGAAATGTTAATTAGGTTTTGTGCAATTATTTGTTATCACGATTTTGAGTTTTAATAGTATAAGGGGGTGTTTTGTATATTTCTGAAACTGTGAGGTCTGACTTTAAGCATGTTATTATATTTGTTTGATCTGCGAGAAAAATAATGTTGGGGGGCTCAGAAAATGTCTCATTTTGATATTATTTATGTACAACCTTACTATTTATGAAACTGCTATTTATAGTCTAAAACTGCTTATTTATGGAAACTTATATATATAGAAAACATGCTACTTTTTGGAAAAAGTTATTTTTAGAATGTTTTTTTGTGAAGTTTAATTATGGAAACTTTATTAAAATCAAGGAAAGGTTATCATTTTATGGAAAGTTAATATGGAAAGTCTATCTTTTGGAAACTTACTTTATATATTAGAAGTGCTATTTTTTTGAAAGTACCCAAATTAACAAGATTTAATCATGATAACAGTACTAATCATGGAAATTGTTAATCATGGAACGTAATAATCAAGAAATCATGACTAATTATAGAAAGTTATCTAAAATAGAAAGTTATAAAAATGAATGTTATAAAAATAGAAAGTTACAAAAAAATGGTAAGGTAACCTAATCATGAACAAGTATCTATATTTTTGTCCTTTTACATGATATCGTTCGAGTTAAAAGGGGGGCAGGGGGAGGAGTTAGCTACATCCTAGTATCCTTCTATTTCCCGTTATGTGGTGACATATGGTAGGATTTCCATCCTGTCGTAAGGATTCTTTCTTTTCTTGATTTCTCATCCCAGAACTGCTAATGGGTCCCATTTGTTATGCTTTTGCCATGTCCTGTACATGTTGATTTCATGACTTTTTCTTTTTGAATCGAGGCTATTTTTCATTATTGCTTATGACCTGTATTTAAATGATTACTCTTAGTTCAACTGCGAGGTTCTCCATGATCGTTGACAAATGAGGCACGGTGTCACGACTCTTTCGGTTGAGAGTGATTTCACGCGGCGTCCCTTTCATGTTATACCCGTTAATATTCATTGTTTGGCCTATTATTATTCACGCGGCGCGTATTGGGGGCATCCTTTATGTTTATCTGTTTACAACGTTCATGGTGATTGGTGGGTGTGTGTCTACATTCCCATCACATTCGGAGGTGATCCTCATTTATTATTATAAGAGGTCACCACACCTCTATTACCATGTTGATGGCAGCCCCCTCTGTACTTTATGCATGTATTCACGACATTTTTATTTATGACATGTATGATTATATGAGCTCTGTGGGCATTCTTTATTATTTATGTTTATACTATCCATGATATTCATGATATCTTTACTTCGTTAATATTTTACCATGGCTTTACATGTGTATTTCCTATTCTTTATGAGCATTCTAGGTTTCTCTCATGACACTTTTGATCTTTCCGCTATTTGATTTATCTATCCAGGGTTTATACTTATCTAATTTCATTGTTATTACTATCATTCACTGGAGGTTATTGCTCAAACGTATTTTTCTTTCTTTTTTATCGGCAAGGTATCTAGAGGTGTGTTTGGGAAGAGAGCGTGTGTGTGCTTAGGAAGTGACCTATTTAGCTTCCTTTCTTTATATCGGCAGAATTTTGATTGTGCATATTACCTATCTTGGATACATGTTTCGCCCTTTAGAGCTTCTTTTTCGTTATTATGTTGATCTCATAATTGGGAGCCAGATGTTGATTCGCTTTCCACATTGTCCTATGTTATCATTTTTGTGACTTTAATGCCGTTAATTTTGCTTTGATATGACACCATGATATATGACGTTTTGGCATCCTTTCCGGATGATGTGGGGAGTGGGTCGTTAACAATTTATGGTTGGGGTTAGTATCAGGAGCTAAAGGTTTTCGACTTAGCTCCAATACTTGACCTGTGAGGATTGGGTAGTAATTAGGTTCCTACGAATCGCGTTTATCTTCTGTCGTGTTTTGACCTTTTAACCGTTTAATCATTAAACCTTTTTGCAAATGTCCCAGATGGTGACACTCGTACCGATGGTGAACATCTCGTACCGATGCTGTAACGCGCTAGCGGATCGGTTCAGGCAAGCGTGGATGCCATTTCCTAACAGATTCTACGAAGCAGGTTCTGAAGGAGTACCGCACTGGTGCTGTTAGCTAAATTCGGGTAGGTAATTTACAACCAGTCACTTTTCATACTTGGTTGAGCGCTTCTATAAGCAGTAACAGACGTATCGTTCGGAGATGAGATGGCTGTAGCCCTGTTGATGCTCGTGAATTGGATCTCCATATGGGGAGATCTTCGATCGTGATGGATTGTAATGATGCTTTTAAGAACCAGATTGGGCTGTGTATATGTTCGAGGGTGACGCTTTGGCTTGGTGGAAGGCCTTATAAGTGGCCAAAGGAGTGGGGGGAGAAGTCGTGGGTCCTTACTTTGACTTGGGCAGCATTCACAAGAGCTGTTTTTTTCTTCGATTTTTAACTCAGAGCCGGTTGCAGCAAGAGGCTTTGAAGAAGGGGAGTACCATTACCCCCCCCCCATCGCGTCCCAAACGGGCGAGTGAAAATAGTATGAGTACAGCAGCGTTTTTCCTACAGCATAGTGGTTTTCTTGGCAAAGGCTGCTGGCCTCACTACAGAAATAACAGAGATGCGATGAACTTCTCGTTGCGGTCTTCATTATGCAATCCTTGACATGTATGTGTAAACAGTTTAGGATATGTGTAGGTTGCGGATGCTGCGCGCAACTTAGAATCCTTTCGTGGACAGGGATGACCTATGATAGGTCCGAACGTTAATGCATGTGGGCATAAGAGTGGAGAACCGATATCAGTCGGCCCCTCAGCAGATAGTTATCAGGGGTCTTGATTCAGAAAAATGAACGACAAGGGATTCTGACAGGCAGCGGCAGGTGGTGGGTAACTCACGTAACAAACAATAACAATAACATTATTGTGACAACAACAGGTCAAATCTTAATCGTTTATAGTCTATTTTTATGTTATTTGATTGAATCTAAAAGCACGTCATGGGTAACAGGTATTCCTGGTGCTGGATGCGGACCAAAAGGAACAGAGAGTCAGGAAATCCCACCGATCTACCACTCGGGTAATCATTTGAAATAACAAGTTTATTCCTCTATATGTTCTCAAAGTTCATGTCTCATGATTATCATTGAATCAGTGTTCCCAACAGTCCAGGGTACCCTTCTCTGTGGGTTATACTCACCCTGTTTGCAATCACATGTGGACGTAGGACACCCTAGGAGTTGTGTCGTGTGTGCTGCTGGTACTTGTTTAAATGTAGGAAGGTCTGGTTATTTCAGAGGGGGATGCAACGGAAGAAACACTGGTGATAGACGTCTGGTCATGCTGGGGGGGGGGGGGGGGGGGGGGGGGGGGTGACATGAAGCAGACGCATAGGCCGTTGTCTTCTTCACTTACTCAGGATCAGGAACGCCAAATACTTTCAGGTACCTTAAGTGGTGGACATCATTTATCTGTTCGGACGTGCAGTATTTGTTTTTATTTGATTGGGTGCTGAAACTACTTATTGTGATATTACCCCCAAGTTTGCTATGGTTTTTACTATGAAACTATACTTTCTTGATCATTGTATTATGTATATACAGGGCCATGAAGCATATCCGCATGTATTACCCGTGTATATAGAGTTTTCTCTACAGCTGTGATGACAAGATTCGTTCAGTTTATGCATCTTCCTTGGATAATGTGTGTATTTGAATAATTCTGGGTATAGACTGGTTAGCAGACACCGTGCTATGATTTGACTGTCATTTCCCCGTCGGGGATTATATTCGGGTATTCCTGCTCTAGAATTTAGTTATCATGGTTCCTTACAGGGAAAAATCTTATGAGATCATTTCGCTTTAAAAGGCACGTACTCTTAATATTCGCAATGGCTGTGAAGGTTTTATGGCCAAACCATTCATGACATAACTTCTGACATTTTTTTTTTCTGATCACCGATTGTTTACAATTTAGGGACGTATTTCGGAAGAAAGAACTTCCATAAGAATACCTCTATTCGCGTGTTGTGTTTAAATTGAGCTTTTTCACGGCAGCTGAGCCTATCTCTCAAAAGCTCCTTATCGGCATGGCACCGATTGAGTTAAAAGAGTTGAAGGATCAGTTAAGGAGGTTTTAGAGCGAGGTTTTAATTCGCACGTGTGTATCGACATGGGGTTGCACCTGTTATGTTTTTTGGTCGAGAAGAACGGATGGTTTGATGAGATTATGTATCGTCTATGTGAATTGAACATGATCACCATTCGTAATCGTTATCCACTCTCCACGCAATCGATGATTTATTTGATATGCTTTCCCAGAGCGCTAAAAATTTTCTCTAAGATTGATTTACGATCTGGTTACCATCAGTTTATGGGGGGCCGAGTGAATGGTTGCAGTGGAAATTTCCAGATGCCTTTTCAGCCAAAAGTTATGGTTCATTTATTGAATTCTTGGTTATGCCTTTTGGTCTCACGAATGCTCCAGCATGTATTTATGGAACTTGATCGAACCGAAGTTTTTCTGAATTCTTGGACACGTTCGTACATCCGTGTTCAATTGATGATTTTTCTGGTTCTTCTCTAAGTCTAAAGAAGAAACGTGGAGCATTCGAACTGTTCTACAGATTTTACGACAGGAGATATTTTTATGAATGTTTTTTCAAGTGCGGTATTTTGGTTGAGTAAGTTGGCATTTTCTGGGTCAAATTGTTTCGCTGAAGGAATTACTATGATCGGCGAAGGTTGAGGCTATCACCAAATGGGCCACAAGACGATTGTCTGTGACGAAGTAGGATGTTTCTTGGTTAGCAGGGTTATTAGTCAAGTATTTCGTAGAGGGTTTCTCAGAATAGCCTTACCTTAACCTAAGTTATGCGAAATAGCGTGAGAAGTTTGTATCGGAATGAAAGAGCGAAAGAAAAGAGCTTTGAAGAGCTTAAGCAACGTTTTTGTTTCCTCGCTATTTTCTCTTTCCATCTGGTAAGGTGGATTCCAGATTTACATTGATGCTTTCTCTAAGAAAGGTCTTGGTTGTGTACTCATGCAGCATGGGAAAGTGATTGCCTATGCCTCACGACAACTAAAGCCCTATGAGTTGAACTATCCTACTCATGATCTAGAGTTAGCAGCCGTTGTCTTCGCTCTCAAAATTTGGAGACATTATCTTTATGGCGAGTCGTGTGATATTTTTTACCGATCATAAGAGCCTTAAGTATATCTTCACGCAACGAGAATTAAATATGAGACAGAGGCGTTGGCTGGAGTTATTGAAGGATTATGACACCAACATTCAGTACCATCCGGGTAAAGCAAATGTGGTGGCTGATGCTTTGAGCAGGAAGTCGGGTATGATAGCTGGTATCAAAGTGGAAGAAGAGATTATTCGTGACCTTGAGCGTTTGGATATCGAGTTATGTGTTCGTGGACAGAATGGTTTCTGGGCTAGTCTGAGGGTTGAGCCTAACCTAATTTCACAGATCAAGACAGCTCAGAAGGATGACGGAGAAATCTGGGCAATTATTCAGAATATTGATCAGCAGACCGAGTTTCACGTTGATGACGATGGCATTTTATGGCAGGGTACTAAATTATGCGTACCAGAGGATCCTACACTGCGGGAAGCCTTGATGACTGAGACTTATAGTTCTCCATTTTCGATTCATCCAGGGTCGACGAAGATGTATCACGATCTCAAGCAACACTTTTGGTAGAGTGGTATGAAGCGCGATGTGGCTACGTTTGTGTCAAAGTGTTTAACATGTCAGCAGGTTAAGATTGAACACCAACGTGCAAGTGGGCTATTGCAACCGTTAGAGATTCCTGTTTGGAAGTGGGACGAAATATCCATGGATTTTGTTACCGGGTTACCACGGACTCAGAGGAAGCACGATGCTATCTGGGTTGTTGTAGATCGCTTGACTAAATCGGCACATTTTCTTCCTATCCGTAAGGATTACCCTGTTAGTAAATTAGCAGAAATGTTCCAAAAGAAATTGTTCGATTACACAGTACTCCATCAGCGATCGTGTCAGATAGAGATCCACGTTTCACGTCTCGTTTCTGGAAAGGTTTACAGAAAGCTTGGGGAACCAGGCTCAAGTTTAGTACAGCTTTTCATCCTGAAACCGACGGACAGTCAGAGCGTACGATTCAAACAGTAGAGGATATGTTACGTTCATGTGCTTTAGAATGGGCAGGAAATTGGGATGACTATATATGTCTAGTGGAGTTTGCCTACAATAACAGTTGGCATGCGAGCATTAAATGCGCTCCTTTCGAGATGTTGTATGGTAGGAAATGTCGTGCTCCTATTTGTTGGGATCAGGTCGGTGAACGTATTCTTGAGGGTCCGGAGATGATTGAGGTGACTAATGAAAAGGTCACCGTCGCCAGGGAAAAGCTTAAGGAAGCTCAGACTCGTCAGAAGAGTTACGCCAACAGGCATCGCAGAGCATTAGAGTTCCAGCCGGGTGAGCATGTTTTCTTGAAAGTATCACCTACACGTGGAGTCAGGCGTTTTGGTATCAAGGGCAAGCTTAGTCCTCGTTTCATAGGACCGTTTGAGATTCTTGATCGCGTTGGTGAGGTTTCCTATCGTTTGGCGTTACCTCCTCAGCTATCTCATGTTCACAATGTGTTTCATGTATCATTACTCAGAGGTTACAAGTATCATCCTCTTCACGTTGTCTCTTATCCATTCGATCAGATCCATGAGGATTTATCTTATACGGAAGAGCCTGAGTCTATTCTAGACCGTCAGGACAGAGTCATGAGGAACAAGACGATCCCTTTTGTCAAAATTCTTTGGAGGAATCATCCCGAGCGGGAAGCCACTTGGGAGACCGAGGAGTCTATACGGACTTCTTATCCTCATTTTCTTCCATGATCTGGTATGTTCTTTTCAGTCGTATCATGTTTCTAATTCGAGGACGAATTTTTCTTTTAGGGGGGAAGAGTTGTAAAACCTAAAAATCTCAATAAGAGTAAAATGACCAAAATGCCCCTAATGAAAGAAAAATGCATAAAAGCTTAAATAAATTCATTTTAATGCTATAAATTATGAAAATGCAACAAGTAACAATTATGAAATTTATGTAAGAATAAAATACATTATGTTATACAAGAAAAATAAATACTTATGTATATATATTATGTATGCCAATTTATTACATTAATTATATATGTATTATAATTAATAATTAAAGTAAATAAGTAAAGATAAATGCAAAATAAACATGATAAACTATAAAATCTGTATTATACTTTTTAAAACCTTAAAAATCTCGGCCATATTATAGAAAATGGGTTCCTTATAATTATCTTATCATTTTATTTTGCAAAACCCTAAAAAACACATAGTCGGCACAAAGAAAAATCAAGAGAGGAGGCATCCAAAATTTTCTCCAGGCTTTGAACGATTTTCTAAGGTGTATTGAAGGTCAAGGATTGTGGGAAAAATAGTGAGAAAGATTGTGGAGGCTTGGTTCGATTTTAGGTATTGGTTTTGTTCGATTAATTCAACCGAATTTCATAAATCCATAGAATCATCAATAATTATCAAAGGTAATTTTATGACTTGTTTTTCATCATTATAATTCAGTATAAACACAAGAAAAATAGCCATGCATGTTAATTTGATCATATGAATAAATATATGTTCGAAACCCTAATTTTAGATTAATTGTGTAATCGGCAATAAAACAATTTGTAAAATTGATTTTATAATTTTCTAAGGTGGAATATATCATGTATATCTCAGATCAATTGTTGGTTAAATTTTTAGAGGACTCGAAATAATTATTTGGGATTTAAGGGTTTTGCCGATTTGCGAAATAAAGAGAAAAGGAAGAAATAATTGAAAAACGAATTAGGGTTGGGGTTTTTATATTTTTCCCAGGTCCAATACATGCTAATGAATGTATAAAAATTGTGTAATTATTGGGGAAAATGTTAATTAGGGTTTTGTGCACTTATTTGTTACCCGATTTGAGTTTTAAAAGTATAAGGGGGTGTTTTGTAATTTCTGAAACTTTGGGGTCTGATTTAAGCATGTTATTATATTTGTTATGATCTGAGAAAAATAAGTTGGGGGGTAGAAAATGTCATTTTGATATTATTTATGTAAACCTTACTATTTATAGAAACCTGCTATTTATAGAAACATGCTATTTATGGAAACTTACTATATATAGAAACCTGCTATTTTTGGAAAGTCTATTTTTAGAAAGTCTATTTTTGGAAAGTTTAATTATGGAAACTTATTAAATCAGGAAAGTTATCATTTATGGAAAGTTAATTAAGGAAAGTCTATTTTTGGAAACTTACTATAATTAGAAGCTGCTATTTTTGGAAAGTACCCAATATAACAAGAATACTAATCATGAAACATACTAATCATGGAATATGTTAATCATGGAACGTACTAATCAAGGAATCATGCTAATTATAGAAAGTTACTAAAAATAGAAAGTTACTAAAAATAGAAAGTTACTAAAAATAGAAAGTTACAAAAAATAGAAAGTTACAAAGTTTAATTATGGAACTTATTAAATCAGGAAAGTTATAATTATGAAAAGTTTAATTAAGGAAAGGAAAGTCTATCGTTGGTAACTTACTATAATTAGAAGCTGCTATCTTTGGAAAAAGACCCAATATAAGAAAATACTAATCATGAAACATATTAATCATGGAATATGTTAATCATGGAACGTACTAATCAAGGAATCATGCTAAAAATAGAAAGTTACTAAAAATAGAAAGTTGCTAAAAATGGAAAGTAACTTAATATTGAACAAGTTAATTATATATGTCCTTTAAAACATGTAGATCGCATTAAGCAGGAGTAGCTTCCATCTTCTTATCCATCTCTTTCCGTTACTGCTGGACATAAGGTACGGATATTCCGTCCTTTCAGTAAGGACATTCTTTCTTTCCATGATTCATCCCTAGAACTGCTATGCTTCCCCATTTTTTATGTCTTTTGCCATGATCCCTTATATGTTGATTTCATGACTTATTCTATTGCCGGAGCTTATTATACGCATGACCTTGATTTACTTGACTTTAATCCACCTAGTTCATGGTGGGTACCATGACCGTGACACATGAGGCAACCTAGTGTCAGACTCTTTCGCGTTGAGATTGATTTCGCGGCGTCCCTTTTCATGTTACAGATTATATGTATGTTTGGCCATTATTAGTCAGGGGCGTATTGGGTGCATCTAGTGTTACTGTTACACGTTCATGGTGATTGTGGTTGGTGTGTGCTCTACATCCCATAACATTATTGGAGCTGATCTCCTCACCCTATATTATTCTAAGAGGTCACCCCACTTATTACATGTTGAGGCAAGAGCCCCTTATTATATGGCATGTATTCGCGACATTATTATTATGACATGTATGTTTATAAAGGTTGTGGCGCTTCTATATAATTTTTGTTTTTACTATCCATGATATTCATGACATCTTTGACTTCACTGTTTTATCCCTTGTTTTACATGTTTATTATTTCTTTAATTTCCTTCATGACGTATCTCCTGGTTTTCTCATGACATCATGATCTTTCCGTTGCTTTTTCTTCATTATCAGGATTCATACTTATTAATTAATGTGTATTATACTTAGTTACTGAGCGTTATGCTTAGCCGTATATTCTTTCTCTTTCTTTATACGGCAAAGTAAACTAGCAGGGAGATAGGCTAATGAGAGAGATGTGTGCTTAGGAAGTGGCCTTGGGTTTGGCTTCTTTCTTTTATATCGCAAGACATTTTTGATGTGTATACTCTCTTGGACACATTGTTTCGTCCCTTGACTTCTTTTACGTTATTCATGTTGACATCGTCCATAATTGGGTTAGCCGAGTTTGATTCGGCTTTCCACCTTGTTCTATGTTATCATTTATGACTTTATGCCTTTATTATGCTTTGATATGACACCATGATTATGACGTTTCGGCCTACTCTCCGTAGCGGGTTTGGGTCGTTACAGATATGAGATCGAAATAAAGCTTATTAGGCCACACCTAAAAGAATTTAATATGGATTACGGCGTGCCTTGCAATAAAAAATCGTTCATGGTCTGAACGCGGTTAATGGAATTACGAGAGGGAGCATACGAGAATACTCGAATCTAAAAGGAAAGAACCAAGAAATGGCACGACTCTAGGCTCCGCGGGGATAAAGACTTTAAAAATGGAGACAATGTCTTGTTGTTTAACTCTCGCTTGAAGTTTACAATTTCCAGGTGAAACTCAAATCAAATTGTCTGAATTTTTTATTGTAAAAACATGTACCCATATGGAGCTGTTGAAATCACGATAGAAAAATGGTTCAAGCTTTAAGCTCAACGGCCAAAGGTTTAAAAAATACTACGATAGAAGTTTAAATACGGAAGATAACGAGATCTTAGAGCTCGACGAATGAAAGCCGAAGAAAAGAAAAAAAGTCTAACTTAAAGACTGGCTGAAAGAAAAGTGCTTACCGGGAGACAACCCGACTGTTTTTAATTGATTAAAAATTGTAATTTTAATTGTTTGATTTAGTCTGTCTTCCCAGACACTCAATACGGCGTATCGAACCTCTATGGATACGCCGTATCGAACCTGTTTGGACGTTATCAGTCTTTAATTTTTGCATTTAATTTTTGCAAAACTTTAAAACATTTGTTTTAACAGGATGCAATACAGCGTATCTTTGGGTTTGGGATACGGCGTATTGACTACCTATACAGTGTGTGTGTTTACTTTCCTGCATTGTAACCATTGTATAACCGAGATAGGAATTGTACTTTTGCCTTTCTAAACTTTATGCATAGGCCTTGCTTGTAGAAAAATCGATGATTGGTTATACTCTGTGAAAAAAAGACGTGTGTTGAACTCGTACGAGCATTCTGACGCCTCGTCAACACACTTTTGCTCAAGAACTCAAATTGAAGAATCATCCCGAGCAACATATCAGGGGAGTTCCTCGTTCTAATTATATTTCTCATTTTCTTCAATTATTTTATCTATACAATAGGTTGTTGTATTAATTTAAGTGGGGTAGAGGAATTAGAACGCCTACTTGTCTTGTCTTTTACAAATAATATGTATATGTTTTTAAAATTTGCCAAATTTTTAAAGCAAGTGAATCAGAACCACTAGCCAGAGCTTTAATATAACGAGCCAACACCCGAGGATGTTTACCAACACCTTTGAGAGTAGTGACCGGAAGAGGAGGAACACTACCTCTCACACTCATCCGCCTTGAACCTTCAGGTTTTTTGTTATATATCATGTTTGCATAGTAGTGATCATACGAAAGCTTAGGAATGAAGGAGAGGAGCTAGAGAGTATTTTTCATCATTTTCTTAATTTTCATTTCAAAGGGAAAATAGAAATGGGAGGGAGAAGTGAATTACAACAAATCTAAAGACTTGTATAAATATCCCTCCTAGATGGGTATTTATACTTATTGCTTATCCTACTCTATTTTCCTAACTTTAGTCAAACCTTGGTCAACATTACTTAAGTTTGACCAAGATAGACTTTATTATGTTATAATTACTAATAAAACTATAAAACTATTCAAAACTATACAAAGACCAATTAATCTAATAATAAACACTTTTCTTGAACCTAACAATCTCCCCCTAAGGGTTGATTATTATAGACGCTTCATCGTCGGTATAATTGGTCTTCCATTCATAAAAGATTCCCATCTTCTCATTTGTTCTTGGTGTCTTAGTCACTTGTTTATTTCTCTTTCAAATGCTCTTAATATGCCATGATCTAATTCACCAAGCAGAGGTGATTTTCTCCAGGGTTCAGATTGAAAGATCTTTAGCTTTACCTCTTTCAAAACCTTTTCCAGTCTGGCATCACAAAACTTCACAATCTCTATCAAGTACATAACCTGTTTCTCTTCTTTGCTATTCAAATAAATCAAACTTGTACATGGCTTGTCAACTATAGAATACGGCTCATATTTTTCAATTCCTAGAAATGTTAATGTTAGTGCGGTTAGATTGATCTTGATTTGGTAACTCTCGATACCCAACTCGAATCATGAACTCTCTCCCAGATCACACGACTTCTGATGAACGTTATTAATGAATTCATCAACTTAGTTTCATGATAATTGACCTTCTTGTTCTGGCAAAGATAATACAAGTCCTCAATATCGTTTTTGTTCAAATACTTGAAGTCAGCTTTAGAAAAACTGTCTTGCTTATCATTTTCTCTCATCATAATTATGTATTCCATGAAATCCAAACCATGTGGTTGATCAGTAGTTATTCTGACAACTTTGGTAATCTTGTGATTTGAGAAATAGTCTTCTAGATTATTTTTGACTCTTCTTTGATTCTACTTCTATACTCTTTTATGCCATGAATCTTTCTAGTGATGAATTGACAATCGTGCGTCTTCATTAAAAGTCTTGAATACTTTACGAACCCAACGATTCATTTGTTTCTTCCAGATCAACTTCCAAAAATCGTTCTGCGAGTATCTTGAGGAGCAAAAGAACATACTTCTTCTCCTTAGTATTTCCATGCTTTAGAAAGAACAAATCTTTGTTATACAAATACCTTGGAGGTTTATTTGGATTCCTTTGTGGTCTAAAGAATATGAGAGGTCTTGGTACTAGACGTTTTCTATCCTCTTGCCTGCTTTCCCAAACTATTTGATTTTCCATAAAGTTTGTTGTTTGCTCCAAATGATGGGCATACTCTTCTGCATTCTTGAACTGATTACTTAACGCATCATTTAATGTTTCTGATGACATCAAATAACGTCACATTTATACCATGATTTATCCCGAATAAGTTACCTATTTTTATATAATTATTTAAAGAATGTATACTTAATTGCTTAAAAGTGTTATTTGTAGTAATTGAGGAGTGATTTACGAAGACATGCTAAAAATAGCGTTTTATTGGAGCGCAATAACCTAAGGGACATTTGAAGATATCCTATTTCTGACCAATACGTCGTATCCAAGAAAAGAGATACGGCGTATCAGCGTCAACTCTTCACAAGAAAACACGTTTAAATAATTCCCAATACGGCATATTCATCTTCTTCCATATGCCGTATCCATCAAGATAACTATTCAGAGATACAAAGATATTATTATTTTGGGAATGAATATCATATTGATCTTAAACTTTGCACACATTCCAAGTGATACACCTCAATACGCCGTATTGGCCTAGCCCAATACGGCGTATCCAGCCTTTTTCAGAGACTATAAATAAAAGACTCAAAAATGAGTTTTTAGTGTGCAAAATCATATTCTTCATAGCATACTCATAAAAGACGATTTTCTGAAGAAAAGAAGAGCAACAAGGGTCAAGCATCGATCACGATTCCATAGAAGACACCGTGTAATTCCTATACTCTTGTAATCATTTAATTTTTGGTATCGTTCGGTAAAACGGTTAGTTTACCTTGGTTATTTGATCACGCTTGTATAATTACAATGGTTATGGGCTAATACCCTTAGATATTAGCCATCTTAATGAAGATTTAATGTTTGGTTTGTTTTAAAATCGATTTTCTAAATTTATCGTTAAGAGTTTAATTATGTTTATCACATGATACTAGTCTACGTGTTTAAATATGCGACATATCATTTAACTAGGTCTAGTTACGCCTAACAAGTGAGCTAGATATTGGGATAGCTCTTCATATCGTGTTTTATATTACTGGACCAACAGGATCACAAGTAACATTCTGTCTTTGTCTTTAAATTAAGAGCTTAGTTGGACCGGCAAGTGACCCATAATGTTTCAACAAGTATGTTCTTGATTAATTGATAAATATTTGAATTGTGGACTACTAGTATATAAAATACCGTCAAACAATAAGTGGGTAAAGTCCCGATGGAATAGGGTTTATCAAGATCACCATTGCTATAATCCCTAGATAGATTATAATTAAACTATAAGGATGCTTTATGCAGATACGTTAATTGTGACATGATTTAACGTGTCTAGGTCTTAGTATGATGTCCCGCCTAAGTCTTAAGAATTATATGCCGCTTTGAGATAAGAAATCATTGCACTAAATAAACAAACCAACATTTAATCGGATTTAATATGGCTAATACAGTTTTCTATTATTTGGCTTGTACCGCTCTTTTATCTTTTGATTGTTTTCTTGCATGTTTATTGTGTTTAGAATTAATTGTTTTCACCATAAAACCTATGCCAGTCTCTCAGGCTGAAAACCCCCCATTTATCGTTAGAAGCGTATATAGCATAGGTTTAACAAGTAATTAGAATTAACTTAATTAGAGTAATTAAAATATTGATAGATTATAAGGTTAACGGCCTCGCTCTTAGTGTTCGACACCCTACTTACCACGAAACTCCACCCGATCGGGTACACTACCCGTTAAAGTATTGTTTTAGGATAAGTCGGCTAAATATAAATTTAAAACTTGATAATCAATAAATTGACCCTACACGACAGCACATCAAGTTTTTTGCACCGTTGTCGGGGAGTGAAAAAGTTTAACCTTTAATTTTATTAGTATTTCTAACCATTAGTTTAGAATTAATCTAATTAGTTTAATTTAATTCTGTTTATAATATAATTGTGTGTTTAAATTCCCACATTTTGCAATTGTTTTATAAGTATTATGTTTTGACAGATCAACAGATACGCCGTATCCACCAGTTGGATACGACGTATCGACCTTTCCACTCAGAACAATATATTGACTTCTACAGTCTAAACAACGTATTTGTTATTCCAAACAATACAACGTATTCTGTATAGTCAATACAGTGTATTAACCTTCAACAAATCATACGACCTATTCAAATTAATTGAATCTGACATATTGATCATCTGATACAGTAACAATTGTTATTTTTGGTATTCGATTTCCTGTTTATCGTGTTCTCTTTCTGAGAGGGCACAACCTACTGATCATTTGTACTTATTCTTTAGGAATTCGACTGACGATGACAGAACAAAACGACTATATCTTTGTTACCCGAAAAAACAACATCTATAATGATAATGAAGGAAAAATGATCGAGATACAGGGAGCGTTTTTGGTCAAGATACGAGATAATACTTTCAATAGGGCAATCAGAGAAGACGTGTTTGAGCAAATTAATAAATTTCTTGAAGTAGTTGGTCCAATCAAAATTAATGGGGTAAGTCAAGACCGACTTAGGCTTAGCATCATCCCTATTTCACTCGTAGGTGGCGCAGGTGAATGGTTTAAAAAGGATTGTATAGGCTCGGTTACTACTTGGGATGATTTGGTAGAAAATTTCGTTCAAAAATTCTACCAACTTACTGATCATAATGAAGAGATTGAAGAGGAAGATGACCCCAACAATATTATTGACATCTTCAAGATCGAAAGCAACCTATTTGACTACGAGATGCCCTTATGTGAAGCTTTCAATGATTTCAACCACCTCCTTAAAATTGACACAGATCTATTAACTTTTGATATCCAAGAAATTGGGACCTACGAGGAATATGAGTTGAATAATCCTGTGACAATGGATCTTGAGGAATCATGGTTGGATAACAAGGTGCCATATCAACTATATGATCATATATGTGAACCATATCGCTTTAAGAATGGAGTAACCAAATGGCCCAAGTGTAGCTCAGATATTGATGGGTTTTGTAATGATGGAGAGCTACCTGGGATGGTTCGGGTTGGAAGCATAACTTATTTCCAAGATCACAACTGGTATGATGAATTAGCTGACGGAAAACTAAAAGAAGAAACCTTAATGCACAAAGCGAAAGTTGAAGAATCATGGGGAAATGCGACTCTCGGTGTGATGAAATTCTGTGCATGGTTGATAAATAGTTTTGGAAACTTCCATGAACTAGACTATAATGTGCTAGTAATGCTACAAGAATGTCGGTGGAAGACTAATGCTCATGAAGTCGCACCATTCACTCGTTTGGAAAGTTATGGGTAGAGACTATATGTAAACTTCGAAACTAAAAAGGCTCATGACCCTTATCTTAAGATTAATAATATCTTTGGTAGGAATTATGACACAAGCAACACCGGTAATACCCAAGATAATCAGGGGAAGAAAGAACGCAGGGATGATCCCACTCTTGAACCATCAGTCTGCAAAATCAGGAGGTTCTGATGATGAAGTACTCATTCAATGCCGACGAAGAGTACATTGCCATAAAAGAGTCCGAGTACCTCAACCACTCAAAGGACAACCTCGACACTTATCGAGCACTTTTATGTATCATTGTTGACGGATGGGTCGTGGCAACACCCGATTAAGAATGTGGAAGTTGATGAAAAAAAGTCGAACTTAACGACTAGCTAAAACAAAAGTGCTTCCCAGGAGACAACCCGATCATTTTTAAATTGTTTGAATTGTTTTTAAATTGTTTGCATGAGTCTGTCTTCCCAGACACTCCATACGGGGTATCAAACCCCTCTGGATATGGCGTATGGATGTGTTTGGACATTATCAGTATGTAATTTAATTTCCAGTACTTTAAAGATATTGTCTGGACATTATTCTAGGGTTTGAGATATAGTCTATTGATCCCTGTACAGTTGTGTGCTTAATTGTGTTAGCCTTAAAATATTGAGTCAAACAAGGAAGCTCAATCACTTAAGGTAGAAGCTTCAGTCTTTACTTAATATATGTTGTAATAGGCTAGTTACGGGTATCAGACTCGTTATTTAATTTAATATTGTATGCGTTGTGGGCTTAAGCCTAAGTTATCCCGAGCCCGGCCCATTTGCATTAAACCACACGGTCCAAGTGTTGGTATAAATACCCCTCTCCAAGTGTGGAGAGGGTGTTGGTCTCATTTGTATTTTTTACTCTTGTAATCAACCATCTCATTTTCTCTCTACTTTCTCTCTCTAACCTCTCTCTAAAATTCTTTCATTTTCTCTTATCTATTTTTATTGTATCAATGGTGAAGTGAAAGTGGTTTCGGGTTACCGACATTTGGTATCACTCACTTTGGGTGGGTTTAATGTTTTTGTTGTGGTAATTTGAGCTTTTTGAATTTGGCTTTTTGAGCTTATTTTTTTCATTCGATTTTTTTTATTTACTTATTAATATCAAAAGCTATAATTTCTTTTTAATCCGAAATCCTTAACTAGAAATATTAACACGTGACCTGGCTTGTTAGTTTTTTTTCGATTGTTTAATAGCGATTAATATATAGTTTTTATTATTCATTCTTACGTCACGACTTAAAAGTTTTTTTACCTCTTCAACAGTTTAATTTTTGTTCTCTTCAAAAACCTTCAAAGTTTTTTATAAGCTCTTCCTTTTTTTTCTTCTTCTCTCCAACCTGTTTACAAGCTTATTTCGGCTTCACAACAGCTTTTGTTCAGCTTATTTGCTAATTATCGTCGAGGTTTTGTGTGGTGGTAAAAGAGCTTTTTGTTGTTAGCTTATTTTGGTTGCTTTTTTTGGGTTTATTGGCTTATTATCTTGTGGTCACGTTTTGTGGTATGAAACACAAACAATCACGGCTGAAAAGAAAGTGAAGAAATAGGTGCGTTCAAGGTGTTTGATATTCTGTCCAACCGAACAATGTGTTATCATGTGGTAACAAACAACTTTGACAACCGAACAACTAGAATCCTTTTATGCACCGAACAACTAAATTTCTTTGATTACCGAACAACTAGCATACTTTGTGTACCGAATAACTCGAATCCTTGTGGTACCGAACAACTTGTTTCCAAGTAAGAACCGAACAACTAACAACCAAGTAAGAACCGAACAACTAACAACCTGGCAGGAACCGATCTACTTGTTTAAGTGATTTTTAGGTTTTTCCGGTTTCGAGTAAGAGTTCACTACAAGACGTATAACTTATATCATTGTGATCATGACACCTTTTCGATCAACTTGGTATATTCACATTGAACCGACGATAATCGTACCACTTAAAAGGATCAAAACAAACAAACGTTGTAGTTTTATATATTTCAACGAGGAAGAAAACGTGTTAAAAGGAGAGAAAAAGTTAGTTTTTTTTAACTAAATTCAAAATTTGCAACTTTAGTCCCTGGAGTTCAAGTAAGATTCACCATTCGTCCTTTATTGGTTTATTTAACCTCATTGTTGAAACTTCATTACACCATTAGTCCTTATTCTTTTAAAACAGCCCGTTAGTCCTCCAAAGTGAATCGTAATTGCACCGTTAGTCCTTATTTGAGTTTTAATCAACCGTTACTCATTTTAAGTTGAAAGTTTGTATACTGTTCATCGTTTTAAGCTCATTAATCATTACAAAATCTCACGTACTTCAATTTCAACAATGATTTCACCAACAACAATTTTTCATTCACGGTTTCTTCTTGATTTAGTAAAATCCCGTAAAAGTCGATACTTTTCTCGGTTTAAATCATAGATTTGTAAAATCCCGTGAACGTTAATTGATTTCAATCCACAACAACAAATCACTTTACCTACTTAAGATCCTACAAATCATTTTCACTTCACAATTCACGTTAAAATGGAAACGAAAGATACTTTATCTTCGTGTTCGGATTCGGAAGAACAACAAATGCAACAAATTCAAGACAAAGCAAAAAAGAGTTGCATGGTATCTTTTCGACAACTTCATTCACACCTCAAGCTTCTTTCAAACAACGACTTAAAAGGAACTCGAACCGAGTGTGGATTCAAACGCGCATTTGCGACACTCTTTGGTCAAGATGTAGAGACTTTCACAGGCACAATGTTCCTAAACATGGATCAACTAGAAAAGCAACTTGACAACGAAGAATTTCAAGAGATTGGATCCATGGCTGCTTTTAAAGTACTCGAGACACAGTTTCAGATGTTCATCAAGTCACGGATTTATTTGGATGATGAATATGTTGTAATGACACGCAACTACTTTCTACAATACACTCAACTCAAGATTCATGAATTCCGTGAAAAGTCGACTGATAAAAGAGCACTGCATAAAAGAGAGTATAGCAACATGGTAAATGAAAGACAGATGTAGATAACAAAGGAAAAGGTTGATACAAGTAAAGCAATGGATGCTAGTTTGGTTGACACAGAAAGCAGTGGGACAAAATCAAAAGAGCAGGATACAAGCAGTAGATCAGGGAATGATGCACATGCTAATGATGCAAATATCAAACCCATATATGATGAAGAGCCAATGGCTGAGGTACAATTGATTGCTGATCATAATGTATTTGCTATAAGACAATAACATACTGAGCAACCTGAATTCAATAATGAAGGAGAGGTTGACCAGAATGCTGAACAATGTCATGACAAATGTCCTTTGCTTGCCAAATTAACTGATAACCAGATAACTGAATTCTCAAATCAATCTCTTGAATCTGAAAACATTTGTCTCAAAAATACTGTTTCCCAATTTCAAAAAGATTTTTTAAGAATGGAAGCACATTGTGTTAATCTTGAACTTAAATATCAAAATCAAGCTTTAAAAGAAAGGCAACATGGTCAATTTTCAAAAGTAAAAAGTAATGAAGCCAAGGTTAAACATGACATAAATGTAATTAAAACAATAGACATTGAATTGGAACCTAAAGTGGCTAACTTACTTAAGGAAAATAAGACTTTGAAAAAGCATTACAAAGATTTGTATGATTCTATCAAAGTAACGAGAATTAAGACTATAGAACAGACAACTTATTTGATTGCAAAAAATGCTGAGTTCAAAGCTCAATTTTAGGAAAAAGGATTTGCAATTGCAGCATTAAAAAAATGAGTTAAAAAATTAACAGGAAATAGTGTGAATACTAAGTTTGTAAGAACATCAATCTTGGGGAAACCGGTTTTACAACCACATAGAAACCAATCAGTTGTTAGACAACCGACTGCGTTTAAGTCTGAGCGACCTAGAATGTTAAAACCACGGTTTGCCTCCCAAGTTGATGTGAATAATGTTACACCCCGCCAAGGCGGAAACACGAGGCGTAACATCATGGATATCATCACAACACAATGGTGTCAACAATAGAGCAACACTAAATGCATAACTAAGTAATAAAGACACAATGTGTCATGACAATACCGAAAACCAAAAGAACGACATCTTGTATTAATGAAAGAGGGTCTCACCAATACAAGAACAATATCTCACGATCCTAATAGAATCAAATAACATTCAACAAAATCTATGCAATAAACATAAACAAACTCAGGAGCGAACTCCAATGCAATCCTAGCAGTCATTCTAGTCACTTCTCTTAACCTCAGTATTCTCATGAAGCTCACCTGAAAATGATGCCTAAAAACATCAACACAACGGTTGGTGAGAGTCATAGGTTTAAGACAAACATTATAAACCTTTCAAACCAATTACTGTGATTATCAAAACAATATAGGACAATTATGCAACATATGAACTTATGCTAAAGAACTTGTCGATCAATCTTTGGTGAAACATTCAAAAGAACATTTTCGTGCACCAACTGCTCATGATATGGAAATCATAATTAAGACATGTTTGATGCCTCTTGCCCTAAAGACACATAATGATAGTTTCGCATTTGTTCATGAACTTAAGCAAGAAATGCATGCTGATTTAAAGTACATTGAATCCCTTGAAAATGAAATTGACGAACTTGAATCTGATAAAGCAGAATTTTCAAACATGTATGATATACTGTTGCAAGAATGTGTGTCTAATGATGTTATGTGTTCGTATTTGCATTCGTTATCTGATTTAGATGCTCACTCTGAATTGCAATTCTTATATCTTCATAAAGTGAAAAAATGTGAATGTCTTGCGCAAAAGCTTTCGAAACAAACTGAGTCTGTTAGTAAAGAAGTTTATACTGAGCGTTTATGAAGTTTTGCTAAATTAAAAAAACACTCGATTTCTCTTGAACTTGCTTTACAATGATGTAAACATTTAATTGGTTGATGCCCGTTTACATTGAACGATAATTTTTAGCTTACGCGATTTAACTTAACGATTACGATTTAAATGTAAACGCGTACAATACTAAAAATAAATAGTGAAGTTATTGACGTCGTACAATGACCCTAAAACACGGGGTGTTATAAAAGGTAAGAGTGTGGATACTAATTTTGAAAAACAATCAATCTTAGGGAAACCGCCTTTGCGACCAATCAGAAATCAACCAGTGGTAAGACAACCAACTGCGTATAAATCTGAATGCTCACAATTGAAAGACAGGGAATTGCCTCCTAAGTTGGTGTGTCACATGATTTGACAAAACCAGTCACTCCACATTCTTGGCCTCAAGTTAGGAAATCGTCTTTTGCTAAGCCTTATGATGTGAATGCACTTGGCCCTTCTAGGAATATCCCAAAGCATGTGTCATTTCAGTCACCAAGGGAATCTGTAGGCTCAAATGACATGGTTCATAACTACTACCTAAAGGAAGCTAAGAAAAAGGCACAACTTCAGAAAGATAAAGCCTTGAATACCAAACCTAGTGTGCAACAATCTGCTAGATTACCAAACACTATTAATGGTAACAAACCAAAACCTCGGAACTTTAATCAACAACCTAGGAATTGGCCACCATCCTTGAGTAGTCGTGTATCGAATAGAACTATTAATACATCAGAACCACCTAGGAATCAAAAGTCATTCTTGAAGTCAAATGACTCGACATGTCCTACATGTAAAAAGTGCATTTACAGTGCAAATCATGATAAGTGCATCTTAAAATACCTCTCAAAGGTGAATTCTCGTGCCTCAGCATAGAAAAAGCATGCATAATCCCATAAGACAATAAAGAGATATATACTTGTAGAAAAGAAAAGCGACTCTAAGAATCATGGTAGACAGATCCCCATAGGATAACGGTTTTCTCTAAATAAGTCCTCTAATGTATATCTGAAAACAATGCCTCCTAGATCTGGTCTTACATGGAAACCAATGGGTAGAATCTTTACTCAAGTTTCTCTTAAGTGGATTCCCATTAGAAAGCCAGTTGAAACCCGTTACAACACGAATGATAGTGCTTCACCATTAGGAAAGGAAACACATAATCCTAAAACTGTTATTTGTGCAAACTCTTTATCTTTGTGTGCACGTACTTCAATGGCTTCTGAACCCATCACCTCAAAGGGTTCTTCTAATGTAAATATTCTATCAACATCTTCTTTGTATAAACATCCATTTTTAATTATGTTAGAAAATATTTTTGAAAAACAAAATACAAAAATATAAAATTTCAAAAAGAAAAATACAAAATTAAAAAATCTCAAAAAGAAAATACAAAAGCAGAAAAACAGAAAATTTCCAAAAAGAATCTTCTCGACATGTCTCTTGGAATCGATAACATTTACGTACCTAGAAATGTTGATTAACATCGACACGGGCATGTAAATGAAGTTCGGCAAGAGTTTCAAATGCTTTCAAATCATGTCATTTCTATTGTTCTTGATGGCTTGTTATTAAATAACAGATAATAACCAGGTCCTCAAATAAAGGAAAGTATGCAATCATGTACATTTATCCTCACAACGAGACGATAACAACTTCTCGAACTTGAGCCGACACAAAAAGTCAATTCAAAAGACATTCAAAGTCTTTCGAGCTTAAGTAACATTGGTTTTTCAAAACACGTTGAACACAATTTTTCAAGAATTTCTCAAAAGGTTCTATAAAATCTTTTAAAATTGTGTGTTCGAAACTCCCTCCTCATGCATATTTCAAAAGTCGAATCATTTTTTATAAGTGAATTAATTTTTGAGGGGGAGCTTGTAAAACTGAATTTTAATGCGTTTAGGCACATATTCACATGTCTATTTTGTGTGTCTAAAACATTTCAAAAATGTTTAAACATATAAAAATTTTAAAATGATAATAATATTTAAACACTGATTTTGTTAAAACATATACAAGTCGCTCAAACTTAATTTCACATGGAATTTACAAAGTCATAATCCTATTCTCTCAATTGGTGTCATATGTGTGAAATTGAGGGGGAGCAAGAAGAAACAGATCCACATAACTCATGCTGTAACAATTTTCTCCCCACATAATTTTCAAGTCAAATTTTAATCACCTGGTATTTCAAAAACTAAGTGCATTAGTATTTAAAATAAGGGAAGAAATGTAATTAAAATGTGATCTTAAAAATAATAACTGATCTAAATGACTCATAGTGCTTCGTACACTTTGGAAAAGGTTTTATGGTTACGATCTCATACCCAACAACATCTTAATTCACATTGATTATGAAGTCATAAAGTGGTTAGGTTAGGTATTAGTCCTATGATCCAACCAGAATCGGAGGGATCTACCCAAGGACACTCTATAGTTAGAAATAGTAGTCCTTAGGTATGATTAGAGATGAATAAGTATAAGGGAATAATGCCGACTAAGATTGAGCTAATGCTGGAACAATCACAACAAGGTGTTAGTAATGACGTCTTGGTAAGCATTTAAAGAATGAAAAAGAAATGTAAGGATAAAGGGTCTAAAGAAATAAGCCCTCCATACAACTTTAGGCAAAAACCTGGCCAATACATAATCTATCAGTTTTCACAAAGATGAATTCAGATATTGAAGAAAGATGTCATGGACCTAGTGATGCAATGCACAACCCTTCCCAGCCATTCAAGTTTCTCTCAACAGATACTTGTCTCATTTGTCATGGAGATACACACGTTATCTATTGACATCTCACTCCGAGATTGTTAATATTGAATAGGTGGCTGTCTGCTCCAGCCTCCGATTACTAAAACTAAAACGCGTTAATCGAGTCTAGAGCCAAGAGATCAATAAAATAAATCTTATTAGGATACATTACATTATAAAAACTTGTTGAACATCATCAAGTTCACAAGATGTTAACACGAGTCCTACGTATTATCCTTGTGATTTTGCCAGAACATCCGAGTGATACTTAAGTATTCACAATGAAGATGGAAATTCTGCTTGAGCCAACATCAAACAAGCTCTTGGTAGGTGACTTGCGCGATTCTATATGAATCAAACTTGTGTCAACTGGAAAGAAACAATGGTGCGATTCTATGTGAATCAAACTTGTTCCAGTAAAATGAATTGACGACTTAATCAGAAAGATAACAACTATCTGATTCACTCATATCGTGTTGTCTGCTTTGAGACGTTCCAGTATTGAAAACAAGCAAGTACGGTGAATCTAATGCATACGCATTAGAGGATCTAACACTTTAAGCTGGAAACCCTATCAAGGAGGTTCTTCTAAATTGAACCTACCTGATCACAGGTACAGTATTTATAATGTAAAACTGTCCTCATGAAATCGGAGGTTAATGCAACCGAATCTTGACGAATAACAAAGCCATATTCGTCCATATCTGCTGTTTATCATTAACATTAAAATGCAAGTACAAACGATGATGTTGCAGCCTCATTCCAGCAGAGTCCGATTCATTACCACATGCTCATACCCAAGCTACAAAGACATACTATAAGCATTAAGATTCAAGAACCAATAAAGCTCAAGAATCAAATACAAAGAATTCCGCAAACTCTAATATTCAAGATCTTCCTAAAAGTTGTCAAGATTATCAAGACAACGATTGTCAAGGGAGATTGTTAGCAAGCTTTCAAGATGATGCATAATATGGGCATGCTGGTAAAGATACAAGATCATAAGATGGCAGAGACAACAAGACAAACAAGGAAAAGATTTAAAGATCTCGGGGGAGATTGTTAAAGCAATCCTAAGAAACCGAAGACCGTGTTATGACTGTAAACATGGAAGCTTGGAATCTATCAAAAACCAAGCTTCAAGGGAGATTGTTAGCCTTAAAATATCAAGTCAAACAAGGAAGCTCATTTCAAGGTTCAAGACCTCGCTTCGGGGAAGATTGCTAGCCTCAAAATATTGAGTCGAACAAAGAAGCTCGGTCACTTAACGAGGAAGCTTCAGTCTTTATATAATATATGTTGTAATAGGCTAGTTACGGGTATCGGGCTTGTTATTTAATATAATATTGTATGCGTTGTGGGCTTAAGCCTAAGATATCCTGAGCCTGACCCATTAGCATTAAACCCTACGGTCCAAGTGTGGAGAGGGTGTTGGTCTCATTTGTATTTTTTACTCTTGTAATTAACCATCTCATTTTCTCTCTACTTTCTCTCTCTAACCTCTTTCTAAAATTCTTTCATTTTCTCTTATCTATTTTTCTTGTATCAATGGTAAAGTGAAAGTGTTGGTATAAATACCCCTCTCTAAGTGTGGAGAGGGTGTTGGTCTCATTCATATTTTTTACTCTTGTAATCAACAATCTCATTTTCTCTCTAGTTTCTCTCTCTAACCTCTCTCTAAAATTCTTACATTTTCTCTTATCTATTTTTCTTGTATCAATGGTGAAGTGAAGGTGATTCCAGGTTCTTACAAATTGTTTTCCTGCATTGTAACCATTGTATAACCGAGATAGGATTCGCTCTTTTGTCTTCTAAACTTTTATGCAGGACCTTGCTATAAGGAAAATCGACGATATGGTATACTCTGATAAAGACATGTGTTGAACTCGTACGAGCATTCTGAAGCCTCGTCAACATACTTTTTTCTCATGAACTCAAATTGGAAAAGCATCCCGAGCAACATATTAGGGGAGTTCCTCGTTCTAATTCTATTTCCCATTTTCTTTATCTGTTTTATCTATACAACGAGGATGTTGTATAACTTAAGTGGGGAGGATGGAGAATTAAAATGCCTACTTGTCCTTTCTTTTGCAAAATTGTATGCTATATGCTTAAATTATGCCAAATATAAAAAATTTTCTAGCATAACTTTTGTAAAAATTACTAGTTACATGACCTCACGCACTATAACCCTTGTTGCCAAATTGTGAGAATTAAGCATATTTTGTTTCCAAACGTTTACTAAAAATTCGACAAATATATGAGTGTGCCGGTTATGTAGTGGACTTTAGAACTTGGCCTGGTATATCACTCGAGACCATAACAATGAGTACTATGGATTTAGATGGAGAAACATTTTTAACTGGTAAATTTTTAGGAATACACCAAAAGGCCTAAATGTTATAAAATTAACTAACTACAATGGTTAGTTAAATCTCGTGTAACCCTATGTTTACTCTCACTTTAAGATTAAGATCCACTAGAAAAACCTGTTGAGCCATTCTTGTCTTTTTCACACCATATGTCTATTTCGTTACACCTTTACACCTTAGCCTACCTTGTAGATAACGCATACTTTCAATCAAAGTTTCTAGTTGCTTATTGTAAGTTTTTGTATTTCCTGTACAAAGTGAAATTTTCTATCTCTGTTATGGTCGGGAAATTGCACAATGCAATGGGAAAATATGTAGCTCGTGTATTTTGCTACTTTCACGATTATGTATTATGTCCAAAGAATAAGTGTTGAAGGAAAAATTATCCGGAAAAATTATGATTGTGAAGACGGTGAAATTGCACCGAGATCTATGTAATAAAAAAAATTTGAAAAAATAGAAAATGCATCAAAAAAAGAAAGAAGATTTATAGTCGGTTAGCTAAATTTAAACTGATGAAATTCTTAGAAGGATCGATTATTCGTGGACAAAAATCAATGATGTATAGTTTTGTATTAAATGGCCGATATCACCACTTTTGTAAAAGTGTGTAACTTTGGGATGTTCGGGATGTTGACCGTTATGGGAATGCCAACTTAGGTTGTCTTTGTCATTTCTGTGATCGAGGCGTTTGTATATATTTCGAGTCTTTATTATGGAACGGTCGGGAAAAGTTACTAGAAACTACCTTATTTGTTCAAGCTTAATCTATTTCTTTTGTGAATTTTATTTAACAATAATTTACTTCCCATTCCTAGCAATTAACCTTAGGTTTTACTCGAACAAGGTTGGATTGGGTCATGCATGTCTATTTCGTCGTTACGGCCATGTATGCATGATTTAGCCTCCTTGTTGGTTTATTACTTTTGGTGAAAAATAGAAGATCCCTACTCTATATCGTTCTTTATCCTAACCATTGGTTAAATTCAAATAAGGATGTGTTCGAACACACATGTCTATTCCGTCGTTACGGTCGTGTATGTGTGCTTCAACTGCCTTATTGGTATGGTACTATCGGTGAAAGATTGTTAGAATGATTAACCCTTAGCCTTTAATAAAAACCTAATTTACCTTTTGACTTGTTTCTCCTTAGCTCTAGTGGTAGAGATGTGTATCCTTGCCAAGCTTATGATACGAAGCAAATCACGACTAAGCAATTGAGCATACCACTTAAATGTTACACCCTAGATTAGTTGAGTGATCTGAGTGATTTCATTTCCATATTTCATGAGCTACTTGGTCTTGTACAGGTGATTAAATCAAAAGAAGTGCTTAAACGGAAAAATCCTTGACTTTGGTTAGGATACATTTTCAATATAATATAGAGTCTACTTGAGGACAAGTAGGATTCAAGTGGGGGGATATTTGATGACATCAAATAACGTCACATTTATACCATCATTTATTCCGAATAAGTTACCTACTTTTGCATAATTATTGCAAAAATTTGTATTAGTTGCTTAAAAGTGTTATTTGTAGTAATTAAGGAGTGATTTGTGAAGACATGCTAAAAGGCGCATATTTTAGAGCTAAACCGAAGATATTTGAAGATTGCATTATTCTGACCAATATGCCGTATCCACAAAAAGAGATACGACGTATCCACAAACAGAGATACGACGTATCAGCGCCAAGACTTCACATGAAAATGCGTACAACCAATTCCTAATACGGCGTATTCATCTTCTGCCATACATCGTATCCATCAAGATAACTATTCAGAGATACGGAGATATTTATATTTTAGGAATGTATATCATATTGATTATAAACTTTGCGCGCACTCCAAGGGATACACCCCAATACGCCGCATTGG